>VUYV01000180.1:374137-411018 GCA_008711295.1 Anarhynchus alexandrinus | reverse complement strand
CGGCTGCGGAGCACGCGGGTTGCCCGGCCTGGGGGCGGGGGCTGAGGGGCGGCCCCGGGGCGGAGGGGGCCGGGCCCGCCCCGGGCCGGGGGAGCTGGTGGCCCCCGTGCTCCGCGCGCCGGCGGCCCGGCGGGGGAGGCCTCCGCAGGTAGCGGTCGGCCGGGAGGCGGCGGCGGAGCGCGGACGGTCCCGGCGTGGCTTCTGGCCCTCCGGCCCGCCGGGGTGGCTCCGCCGTTCCCCCGGGAGCCTCGGCAGCCCCGCGCTGGCCGCCCCGGTGCGGGGGGGGCGGGTAGGCTGCCGGGGTGTGCGGGCAGGCAGCCAGCACGGAGGTGTTTCAGCCCCCGTGAGGGCTGCGGAGCTGTTCCGGGAATAAAGGTTTTCCAACATACGGCACCTTTTTTTTTTTTATTTTGGTTGTTGTTGTCTGAATGGCGTTGGCGGTGTTGAGGGTGCGCATTCACAGCTGGCGAACAATTGCGTAACACGCAAATCCCGCAAAACTCCGCTTTCTGGTGTTTCTGGGGAAAGCAGTTTTCTGGAATGCCCATAAACGCGGCCTCCTTAGGGCGGGCAAATCCAGCCGAGCACGCTGGTGCGAGGAAGGGCGGTGCAGCCCTCCTCCGAGCTGTAGCAGGCAGCTGTCAAGCTGCTTCGCGTAGCTGGTGCACTGCTTGAGTACCGTGTGTCCGCCTCTGGTGCTGAGCAGCCCTCTCTGTTCGCGGAGTGTTTGTGAAAAGGCACACCTCGCATGGTGGCTCACGTAGTACCAAACGCGTCGGCGGCGAGGACGCGCTCGGCAAGGCTATGCAGGATTCAAGATCGTTGCAGCCAACTAATTCCCCTGCATAATACGGCGGTTTCAGGAGGTGGTGCGGTGCTGTAGTGTTGGCGTGTATAGGCAGAACTAGAACTGAAGTTTTTGTAATTCCTGACTTAAGTCATTAAGCCACTAATTATTTTGGGCTATGAGAGTATTCTTCATGAAAGATGCCTACATACCAGATTCAGATGGGTTAAACTGGTGACATCAGTCAAGTGCCAAAACTCAGAACATAAAACTTCTGCATTTCAGCCATTGAAAATAATTAGCACTGGATTTTTAGTCTTCCTGAATACTTAATCTTCTTTATATTTGGGTGGGGTTTTTTTGGTGGTGGTGGTAGGGGTGTTTTTTTGGGGCTAGGTGTTTTGGGGTTTTTTGTGGTGTTTTTTTTTGTTTTGTTTTTAGTTAGAAAAAAGGCATTTGCTTAAGATAGTTAATAACACATTGAAATACTAATTTTGGTCAGATAGGTTATATTGCAGTACCTGCTGATGGGTCGTGTTTAACTGATGTGAGAAGCATAGCCTGCAGCTCTAAAAACTGAAGTAAAACTTGCATAAACTTTCCACGTCTTCATGAGAAATTTAGAATGCATGTGTTCAAAAAATCTACCCAGGCAAGACAAAACCTAAATCACAGGGTAACTATTAGTTGCATATGTAAATTGCTCTTACCACATTCTCTTATTGAAAAAAAAAGAGAGTTTAAAAAAAATAAGTTCATACTTGTGAAATTCAGGGACAGTTTTGGTAATGCCGTTTGCATGTATGCGCGATCCTGGTTTCTGTTAGGTGAATTGAGGTTAGCTTTTGTATCTCAGTATATTTTGCTTCTCAAAGGCTGGATGTTCTAACCCGTGAGAAAGGCAAAAATCAGAGAAGAAAGGAGATGCAGGAACAACATTCTGCACGTTTTTGAGGACTTAGTATGGAAATGCTGTGCGTCCTGTATATTTGAGTTGATTTGAGTATCGTAGTGAGACTCAAAAACGTCTGCTTAAAAACAGGTTTCTAGAACTATTCTTGAAACTTTAAACACATCCGTGCAGAGTTTGTTTTTATAAACTGTTGGAAGAATCCTTGAGGTGAGATTCAAGATCTAACACATTTTCAGCGTTAGCTTTTTAAATTGGAAGATCTCGCTGCTCCAGTTGCTGCATATCATCTTTAATGTTACCTTCTAACCTTTTTACCTCCTTCTTTCCAGTAAATATTTAATGAAGATTGTACTTCTGTGTTTTAAAAAGTAAGCAACAGGTATTTTACAGAAAGTATAGGGAGGAAATAATCTCATCATCTTGGATATTGTAATCCTAATTTTGTAGTCCTAGGGATTTAAGTGGCCTCACATTTTCAGCAAAAGTAACTCAGCAGTATTGGATGAAACTGCCCATAGCTTACGGTCCAGCCGCCTGTACTTGGTGTTCTTCTGCATCAGCTGTCAAGTATGATAGTGATTATTAAGCAACTCAGCATCTGATTTCTAGACTGGTTTGTGCTTTCCTTTTCTCCCACTCTCTTTTTCCCCACTCTCAGTCATTCACTAAAAATATTAATGTTTTTATACAGAAAATGTCCAGGAAAACAATCTTAATTTCCTCTCTAATTTTACAGTTAATTTTGGAACTTTTGATGGTGTGTGTGCATTTGTTTAGTTAGTTCTTTTTAATCACTGGGAAGTTTAAAAGGACAAATTGCCAACATGCATAAAATTGTATTTAGTCCCTTTTTTTTTTCAAATCATCATTTGCATTCTGTTCCTGTGGGACCGACTAGAACAGACGTAATCCACTGGAGTCATGAGCCACTTGTCAGATACCAGCTTCAGGGAATCTGTCTTTGATCAGCTTTGTGTGTTACAGAAAGGTGTTGCTGCATAGAAAGAACAATATGGGAAGGCTTTGTTTTGCCATTCTCCCTGTTGAAAATATTTATAGTTTTTATTTCTTCCTTGCAGAGATTCTGAAGGACTTGGATGATTACTATGAAAAATTTAAACGAGAGACAGATGCCGTGCAGAAAAGAAGAATGTTACACTGCATACAGAGAGCCTTGATTCGGAGTCAGGAACTGGGGGATGAGAAGATCCAAATTGTCAGTCAGATGGTGGAGCTTGTTGAGAACAGAACGAGGCAAGTGGACAGCCACGTGGAACTGTTTGAGACTTGTCAAGAGACTAATGATACCACTGGAAACAGCGGGAAGGCCAGCCAAGATAAGTCAAAGAATGAGACAATCACACAGGCTGAAAAGCCCAACAATAAGAGATCGAGGCGGCAAAGGAATAATGAGAATCGAGAAAATGCTTCAAATAATCACGATCATGATGACATCACCTCAGGAACGCCAAAGGAGAAGAAAGCAAAAACGTCCAAGAAGAAGAAACGATCCAAGGCTAAAGCAGAGAGGGAAGCTTCTCCCCCAGACCTTCCTATTGACCCTAACGAGCCAACATACTGCTTGTGCAACCAAGTCTCCTATGGAGAAATGATAGGATGTGATAACGACGAGTGCCCCATCGAGTGGTTTCACTTTTCCTGCGTGGGACTCAATCATAAACCAAAGGGCAAATGGTACTGCCCCAAATGTAGAGGAGAAAATGAGAAAACTATGGACAAGGCCTTGGAGAAGTCTAAAAAAGAAAGGGCCTACAACAGGTAGTTTGTAGACTTTTCGTAGCGAAGGAAAATAAAACCACCAAACCAGTGTATTTATTGTCAGTGTCACCTTTGTTGAGGTGAAAGGATTGTAAAATGTATATTTTTAAAGGAGGTTTAAAACTGAACCATTCCTGTTATAGGGACGGCAATAAGCAATTTTGTTTTTCATTTGGTAAACTGTAACAAGACTGTGGTCTGTGGACCAATGTATTCCAAAAGTAAAGTTATAAGAGTTTAAACTGAATATTCGGGTGGGTCTTAAAAGATAAATTAATACGTTTGTTGTTTTTTTTTTCCAGTGCTGGTAGCACGCTACCCATTAAAATTTTGATGACAAATATCTCTGAAATGTAATTTCATTTTCTTTATTGAAGAATGTTATTTACCTTTTGAGCAAAATTGTTAAATAGTTTAGCCATCTGGTTGTATCCGAATAAAGCTGCAATACATTGCAAATGTAACTTGTTTCCATGATAAGCAGTGCAAGAGCAAACAAAAGGAGGGTAAAATTTGGTTCCTGCTACAAAGTGTCAGTATAACAGTTCAATAGCAAATGTTTAAATAGGCTTAGAGGATTATTTTTTAAAAAAAAGTTAATGGTTAAATTTTACACAACAAATATTTTATATGCTGGCCAAGTACCACAAGGGCCATTTTAAAATGATTGAATATGTTTTATATTTAACCAGGAAATGGTTTAGTAATGAGACTTAACATAAATGAAGCTTTATACTGTCACAGATAGTAATGTAGCAATCCTTAATTTGTTTAAGTTGTATAAATGTACATTTTTAAGTGGAGTTGCACTTACTGTATTATACTTGGAAATGCAGCCAAATGCCATTGTGTAACCAATGTGCATTTCCTGCTGTATGTATGAAAATTGTACAGCTGTGATATTAAGAAATAAATGAAACAACTTTGACAGTTTGCTTCTTTAGCAATCATGTTTAATGATCATTCGTATAGCAAAAAAAGAAAACCCCAACAAACCAGTCTTTAACGTCAGCAGCTCCAGCAAGCTGCTGCTAGGAAGCCTGAAACTGTTGTAGTGGTAACCAAATTACAGTTCTGATAATGGATCTTCATAGAACCAGCAAGGTCGCAGGAGGGCCAAAATAGCATTTGGCTTTCCATCCAACTCTACTCTTTTTGTGCTTGCAGTCACTCCCAGGCCTGGCCATTTATCTGAAAATCGATAGTATAGAGCTGATCTTGTTCAGTTGTTTTCATGCCTTTACACTACAGATATAAATTATTCCATGTTTGTTATCAGCAGAAAGATCTTTCGTGTTACAGCATTTTCAGAGTATTATCACAGCTGTTCCAGGGTAGGCATTGTTATTCTTCATGGTCACCTCATACAAAAATACACTATCTGTGCCCGAGGTGCTGTGCGTTAGATTAGGTATCCACATCCTCTGTCGCTTGGCTTTATAGTGAAGCTTGGTCAGACCATTTCCTTCACCTGCATGGCTGGAGGGGCCGACACTCTGGCTGAGCTGATTTCATCTCCTTGTCCCGCTGGGGGCCTTCACTGCAAGTGCGAAGGGATGGGACCAGCAGTAGGAATGCCGTGGAAGCGAAGGTTCTGAAACCTGCTGGGTCAGACAGGAGTCTTGTAAGGATGCGGAAGGCTGGGGTTGGGGTTTTTTGGAACACAGCGTTCTCTTAAAATTTATAATTGTGTTGTTTTGCTTCTCAGACAGTGAAACCATACCACTGAAGTGACGCTGCTTTTCCCCCGATGTATTCCAGCAGGTCTTTCTGTTGGAAACAGGGGAGAGGAGGTTTTGGATCCAATTTCACACAAGGCAGTTGAAGGGGCTCAGTGTTTTCTAAAGATGTACTGGAAAGCCCCGAGATGCACCACATCACTTTGCATGGATATTCCCTGCCAGACAGACACACCCACAGTGACAAGCAGAAGTCCTGTTTTACTCCTAAATAGGTACAGTGTGTCTGCGTGTGCGTGCAGTCGTGTTTCCAGTTGCTACGGACAGTCACGTCACACTGAGCAACCTTTGCCCTGGACAAACGACCACTCTGAATCACATCTCCTGCTCCTGAGATGGTTTAGGGTTGGTGTGTAATTTCTTTACTCTCTTACCCCTCTCTTTTCCTCTTCTCTCTAAAGCCTTCTTGTTTTCCATTTTCCCTACACACTTACTGATCTTTCCTGCTCCTCCCTCCCTCCCTCCACTTGCTGTTGTTGTGGCTAATCCCGACGTTTCTGGTCTTTTCTGCCTCAGCCGTTCTGTTGTCCTCCTGCCAGCCGCCGCTGAGAACATTGACACTTAGCGGGATTGTACTCATGAAACTCCAGTGAAACTTTAGGTAGGAACTAATTTCAAACCATAGCCTTTTTCATGAAACGTCCGTGTTGGTTCTGCGGGACATTTTGAATGTGAAAAGCCACAAGAAAACAACAAAGGTGCAAAGGAGTATGGTAATAAAGTTCATTTAAAGATGGATCGGTAATGCAATATTTATACTGCCCTTAATGAATGTATTTCCAGCTACTGTAGGTTTGCTGTGGTCTCCCATATTTCAGTCTTTGGCAAAAGACAGCTGCTGACCTACGAGGCAGCTTGGAGGTACATCCCTTTCCGTGTTTTTCCAAGACTTGTGTTATCTTCCCAACTCGCGCTGTTACAGGCTCCGATGTTGTTCTGCTGCCTGACCCCAAGGGTTGACTGGACCGGCGCGGTACTGTTTGACAGGTCTATGTTTCAGTCAATGGGCACAATTAATTACTTTAGTTAGATTTGAGGGACTCTGCTGTGGCACTAAGCCCTTTGTTGGTTGAAGTGAAGCCATCTCATGTTATACTGACACACTGCCAAGTGCTGCGTACTGTGGGAACCTTGGTATTTGTCTAAAATGTCTTTAAGAAATGTCTTTACAATTCCTCCTTTCTTAGTAATTTGCAGTGATTTTAATGATCACGAGAAACTGCCATCCTTTGAGCCAATTTTTGTTATTTCTGTGCAATAGATCAGCTAATTTGCAAGCTTTCTTATACTGCCCGGCAGGGTGACAGTGCTGTCATTCGGGGAGGTCATCTGCAGGTTTGAGAAAACGTCTGAATCTCTCAGTGACCCTTTCCCTCTGAGGCTGCCAACAAAAGGTTTGAGTGAGAGGAAGGCTCTTCTGGGAACTGAGCTAAGGCTTCTGACTTGTTTCCCACGGGCTACTGAGCGGCTATTGGGTATGGTGGCATTAATACTGTACGTAAAAATCAGCAGGTGTTTGTTGAGCAGCAGGAATCGCAAACTTCTCAAACTTCTCATTGAAAACCTTCAGGCAGCTGCGAGCGCCGCTGGTCTGTGGTAGGTGTCACGGGTAAGTCCGTATTGTGCTGCTGAACCCTTGAGCTGATGACGAAGTCCTTCCGACTACTGAAAAGCTCCGTCTCAACGCTCCAGCCAAGGGAGCCGGCAGCAGACCTTATGCCTGAGTCGTCCCCGTCCTCGGGCGGCAGATTTGTTCTGCAGTAGGGCAGCTGGCAGTGAAGAGCTGGTGCGAGGCGGTGGCGAGGGGGCCCTTTGGGTGCTATGTCNGGAGGTGTTCAAGGCCAGGCTGGACGTGGCCTTGGGCAACCTGGTCTAGTGGGAGGTGTCCCTGCCTATGGCAGGGGGGTTGGAACTCGATGATCTTCAAGGTCCTTTCCAACCTAAACCATTCTATGATTCTATGATTCTATGATTTGTTCTGCAGTAGGGCACCTGGCAGTGAAGAGCTGGTGCGAGGCGGTGGCGAGGGGGCCCTTTGGGTGCTATGTCAGCTCCGATTGCAAAACGTTCCCGGTGGGACAGAGAGAGAGAACCACCACGAGCCCGAAACAGCAGAGCAAAGCATCAGTTTCAACTGTTCTATCACCTGAAAGCATCCCAATTAAGCAGAACTACTGTCTCCATTAAGCAGCAGCAACCCTGGCCATGTGTATCATTAGGTTTAAATAGGTTTCTCACTAATTAAGCGCAGTTGCTGATTAACTGTGTCCTAATTTCGTGGAGCGTGCAGAATAAATACAATTGAATCGGACTGCTCCACCGGTCTCATTTTTTGGTGGGGTATTTTTAGTTAATCTTTTAAATTGTAATAATAATGAAAGAGAGAGACAAAATAGTGTAAACTGTTTCACAGAATAGAATACAAAAAAAAGTTCTCTGTAATAGAAGTGCTTCAAAACAAATTTGAATATCCTTGGAGTGCATTCTGTTGCTTTAGTCAGACTTACTATCGTTCTCATGGCCTATTTGCGCTGTGTATGTAAAAAAACCCTCCTTGTGCCAGCCATAGCTCGAAAAAGCTAATAGTTTCTTGCTTCTGAGAATCAAAAGTTGTGCGAGCATTCAATCTAAGGTCAAAAAATAATCAAGCTAATAAAGCTTCACGCAGCATCTTACTTTCCCAGGTGTTACCGAAGTCCCAAATGTAACAAGTAGGAGGAATGCCGCAGTAAGGAAGAGCACCGGAGCAAATGAAATATCTATAGGAAGTGCTGAGAGACAGTATTAAGGTTTTCTCCTGAGTTCAGGATGCTCAGATTACTTTTCCCAGTAAGGGTTTTTTGTTGGTGGTAGTCAAAAATAGCCAAGGAACCTCTGTCTCCTCACACAGCGGGGGAGCTCTGGTAGTGGCCAGGGCAGGAGTGTGGAGGGCTGGTGGCTTTCCCCAGTTGTGGGCTTCTGGTTGTCGGTGTGTGAAGCCCAATTACCGCGTTAAATTCATCCTTCAGCTCTCTTTATAAACAGGTTCACCAATGGTGGTTACCATCCCTTGGCCCCGGTGGGTGTTACTGTCCACTCTGTAGGACCTCACCGCTCTTCCAGCTCCTCTAGAAGAAGACAAAAGGTGCTCAATAGCAAACTTTTTAAAAACAGGTACCAGCGTTTAAATTTCTTAGCTTTTACTTGAGAAGCGTAAGAAAACATTGTGGCTTAACATCCTGGAGGAGGACTGCTGTCTTTGCTGTCCTCTCCAAAATACCTCGGTAGTTCAGCTAACCATTCTTAAAGACTTTGCATACTATACGTCTAATGTAAGGTCATGAATTCGCGGATGCTGCAGTAACGAAGAGCGTGGAAGTAATCCCGGTCAGATGGTTCGTTGCTGTGTAGAAGTCAAAATTCCTTTCAGTTGTTGGCACGAAAATCTAACCTCCATCCAAATTTTAGGTAAGTAGTGAAGCAGGGAGCAAAAAATGTGTCTGAAATGGCAGAATTCCTTGCAGTACAGTAATTTGAGTTCATATATGACTGTGCTGTATGCGTCACATGCCTGTGCACTGAATCTGTCACCCCAAAAAAAGTTTTAAGGCAATTCCTCAGATTGCTTATCAAATGGAGTACTGTGGATATTGACAGAATTTTCATTTTTAAGCTGCTTTTAAGTTGTTGCTTTTATTTTCAATAGCTTACCTTATTAAGTTAGCCTTCCTATATGGCTGTTAGCCAAGACTGAGGGCTGGAAGGGGCTCTGTGGGAGCTGCAGAAGATGCAGGCAGTAGGTGACTTCACGCTGCTGGTGCATCAGGTGTCCACATGGGCACTGGCTGAACTGGGCCTAAACTTCTGCTTCTGCTTCATGCTTTGGGGAAAGGATCACGATGCAAAGAAAATGGAGTGATCTCTTGCATTTGGCTTGCTGACGAGTCAGGTAAGGCCCTAAGAGATTATCGTATCTAGGGCTGATAGCTCAGCATCATAAAAAAAAATATATATACTTAAAATAAACTTGGATCTTTTGAGCAAACCTTGTAAAACTTGGCTATGACACATAGAGTCACCTTTATAATCTCACTTTGTGGAAGAATCAATGCAATTTAAATGACTGTTGTCCTCTCGGTGCCATACATCCTGAACTCCCTCATCATACAATACATTTCACTAGTTCAATTTTTATTTTTTTTTCAAAATAAATCAAACTTGAGGGAAAAAAAAAGGTTTTCAGTGATAAGGATGAGAAACCCAAGTGAATTGTGCATAAATGATTTACCTGCATACAGAAAGGAATGTTTTGCTATGTTAATTAAAAGATATATATCAGGGGACTTCTCTTTCTGCCAGCCTCCTCTCTCCTTGAGATTTGCATGGTTTCATCTGAAATAAAATGCTCCGTTCTCATAATAGCTTCTTCAGTCTTATAACTTTGGGAACAGACAATTTATTGAGAGCCGTATCAGAAAAAGATGAATTCTTAGATGCGTGTTCCACACAGTGATTTTATTCAACAGCTAAAAGATTAAGGGCAATTCTTTCAGGAAAGTCCCCTGAGTTCGAGTGGTTTAGTTTGTAGGTGTCCCTGGAGGACATTGGAAGTAGAAGGAAATGGATGTAACATGTCTTAAACTTTAATCAAGTCTAATCTATGGTCACGGTTACTTAAAAACTTTGATCGTGATGATATCATTGTGGCATAGTGTCACCACAGAAGAGAGATATGATTGCTTGGATGCCCTGATTTTGCATTTCCATGCTTTTATTGGGATTTGATTTGTTTTATGTTTTGTCCCAGCTTTTTATCTGCTGAGCCTATTCTGCTTGGATTGGAGACAGCTTCAAGAAGACAAAAGTAATATTTTTAAATTAAAATTACTGATGCTGCTCTCAATCTTTATTATTCACACTCATATGTATATATTTATTTTTTCTGGGAGTATAGAAGGTGTCATGAGAGCTCCCTTATGCTGAGCCCTTAGGATCAACACAAAGAAACCTTTACAAAAGGAAGAGAGGGACTTGTGAAGAGTGGAAGTAAGACTACAATACCAAGGTAAACAGCTGGACTTCCATATCAAAAGCAATCCTTCCTGGGCCGTAAAAGATTTAAAGGAGTTCTATCTAAATAGCTTCAAGGGAAAGAGAGCATCAAATTTCCTGAAAAGATAAACGTGAAGTATGTGACACTTTTGCACTTCTGCTAGGTTTGATGAAAGGACCGGAGGCTGTTACGTGCAGAGACAGTAGTAAAATTTTGCGAAGTCAGAACTGTGTCATGCCATACGAGGGAATACTGAAGAACTGTTAGAAGTGGGTTATCAAGGTGTCGTATCACCTATAGATGTTATTTTACAGAAGGCACCACTGGCCAAGAGGTATCACCTGTGTCCACAGTGGTTCCAAGGGAAGCCGAAGAACGTTCTTTGTCCAAATCAGAGGCCAAGAGTCCATTTACTGTGTCTGACAGAGCAGAAGCGGCCAGAATTATATTTGCCCTCAAACAATAGCTAAGCAAGTTTCTCAAAAAAGCACAAGTATTAACTTCCATGAGTAAACCGTTAGTATTTTCCGTGGGTAATGGAGGCAAATGTCAGATGCTCGTATTTCAGGAAATATTGCAGGCATTAAGCGGGGAGATCTGTTATCTAATGCTGCTAGCGTATAAAAGGTGAAAACAAAGGAACTTCTGGAGGACTAGCTGAAAAGTTTTAGACCAAGGATCAGGAAGAAGAGGTGCCTATTTTTTTGTAAAACTGATGTAAATCTTTAAATGTTTCATTAAACTTTAGGAGGGTTCATTGTCTCATCCCTTCTAACGCAGAGCTTTTTTAGATCAATTTCTTGCTCGAAGTAAAAACTAGAGACACGGACTCTGGTATGCTTTCAGTGCAGGTTGCTCCATTGTGTGCTGGACCTTCACCTGGTCTTTCTGGACAGCAGAGATTCCCTCCAGTGAAAATACGGGTAAGGCATCTCTGCTTGGTATCAGGCAGCTGCTGGAGTCTGTTTTATCAGCATCTTGCAGACATCTCACTGGTCAACAAAATTTTTTGTCTCTGGTGTCTCTGTGCTTTTACGGAAACCACCTAGGACATGTCCTCCTCAATAGACAGACAAGGAGCTCTACACACACTCTTTTTTGCACTTTTTTTGGCAGGTTCAGAAGGGTGTAATACACACGATGAGTGGATGTGTTTCATTCTCTGCAATATACTGAATGAATCTTTGAAAGCTTATATATCTCCTTACCTACCAATTACTTCTAATGGACAGTCTGTGGTAGTGTATCCACCCCGTGGACTGGGAAAATTTGCACATGTTTGCAGAACAAGGTCACAGCAGTAACTACAGAGCCACTTCTCCTTGTCCAGCACTGCCAGAACTTAGGCTTTAGGGTACAGGGTTGGGTTTCTGCTATAGGTGCAGAAAGGATTGCTGTAGGATTGGGATTCCCAGCAGCCAGCTGTCTAAAGGGAATTTCCCTTCAAAGGGATATTAACATTTCTCATTTCACACCCTCCCAAACAATTTTAGGTAAACTGGAATGATCAAAAAGATGACCACAGGACAGAGGTGAAAGGTTTGTACGTGAATTATGCTGGGTGCGCAGACGACTGCTTGTACATAGCATGATTTGGAAAAGGTTGCTACATATGATTGTCTTAAAAAAAGCTAAAAGAACAATTTGGGGAACCATGGGGAGGTCAACCATCACTTCGATCCCTGGGAAAAATCATGAACGAGTCCCCCTGGAGCACATTTGTGGGCGCGTGAACGTGAATGAGAGCCTTCAGCATGGCTTTACCAAGGGCAAATCATACCTGACCAGCCTGCTCTCCTTCGGTGACAAATGACTGGATTTGTGAATGAGGGGAGAGCACTGGATCTCATTTCCTTCAACTTCAGCAAGGTGGATGCCATTCACTTCAACTTTAGCAAGGCTTTCCATGTTGTCTCCCATAATATTCATGCATCCAAGTTGGGAACTCGCAGTCTGGATGGGTGGACAACTGGATGTGTAAGCAGCTTTTTTGGATGGTTGGGCTCAGAGGGTCGTGGTTAATGGGTCATATACCTTATTCCTGGGAGATGGTAAAGAGCGGAGTGCTGCAGGTCTGTCCTGTGACCTCTCCTGTTTAACATCGTTATTGGTGAACTGGAGGAAGTGGTGAAGGGCTCTCTTGTCAAGGTTGCCGGTGACACCCATCTGGGATGGTGGTACCAGTCAATAGGCTCCATGCTGGGGCTGCCATCCAGAGGGATGCAGACAGGCTGGCGTGGGGGACCAACAGGAGCCTCGTGCAATTCAGCAAGGAGAGCCAAATTCATGCAGCTCTCCAGAAGCTGACAGAGAAACACCCGCTTGCTCTCGTTTCAGGTGCAAGAATCCATTGAAGCACTGGAGACGAGCTTGTCACTTCATCCATGGGGATCAGCACTATAAAGAAAAAGTAAATAAGCAGAGTGACCCTATTAACCCATCCTTAACCGATCCTGACACAAGTTGGCAGCTCTGGAGTCTTGCAGGGTGATTTTTTATTTTTTTTTCTTGGATAAAGGTATTCCATGGTGATTTCTCTCCTGTCAAACACAAATGGATGAAAATATATCACTGGCTTTCCTAAACCTTTTCCTTAATCGGGGTGCAGGAGAAAGGAGTTCCTGGATTATATAATTTATCTGAAGATTTATGCTTTGGTTTTGCTGCGGCTCGGGTAAGTTCCCCGGTCCCCACAACGCATTTCTGCTCAACTTTAGACAAATTCAAAACCTGACACCTATTTTTGGCTGCTGCTTTTTTATTGCTACTTGGGCACCTGGATATGAACAGAGCTGTTGGAAATGCTCTCAGTGGTAGGAAAAAGTCTGATGCTGCAATGCTCCACAATTCTGAGTTTCCTAAATAAACTTCCGTGGCAATGGGATTTTCTGAGCTTAACCATCCATGTGACCGGAGCAACGTGGAACTTGTCTTCTTTGTGGTGGTGTTTTCATAATCACAGTGTTCTTTTTATAAATCCTGTACCTCAGGAAACAGGAGATTTGCAGTGAAGATATCATATTTATCAGAAAGATGAAATTTTTGATGAAAAGGATGAGAGGAAACAGCATAAAATTGGGCACAGGCCTATATTGTGGGTCGGGAGCTGGTGCCTCTGCCACCTTGTCCTCTGTGTGAGGCGTGAACCCCCAAGCTGGTATGGCCATATTTGCTGCCGCTGTGATGCCTGGAGGTGTGCGGCTGGGCACAGCAGCAGTGCCACCCCTACCCAAACTACATCGATGTTAAGGGCTCTGGGGAAAAATGAAGCTTTTCCTAATGGAGCTGAACCTGGTCCAAGCGACACATGTGGGATGTCATCTGCCTCAGTGCACAGACTTCATGTCCTGGGACCTTGATGTGAAAGACTCAAGCACTGACTCCGTATGGCCATGGTTGTGTGCCAAAGTGTATATAAGAAGGTGGAGGTGTCCCACATAACAGTTTTGCTGACCCACACAGGCAGGTTTGGGACTGTTTGGGGAAAAGGCCCTCTGTAGCAGGCTGCTGGTGGACATTATGTCCCTTTCTTGCTTCAGGATCCCAGAGGGGAGGTGCAAGTGGCTGGCAAAGTCGTGGAGCGGGAGAAGGACACTTCAATCGCGTTGCAAAAATAGCACCTGTGAGCCTTGTGGGTGGGTGGTGTGAGACAAGGATTGAACAAACGAGTCCCCATCTCCTTGTGTGCCCCGGGAGGTCATGGGGCAGGGTGCTCCAGAGGGCCACGGGGGCCTGCCCAGCCCCAGAGGGCGTGCAGACCATCAGTGGGTGTTTGTCTTGACCGTGGTAGCATGCCTGTGAAACCACAGTTTATCGATTTGCTGCAATTTATCTTCTTTATGCTAATTGAGAGCTGTTTCTTCAACATCCAAATTTATTTAGCCCAAAGCAAGAGCAATCAGTTCTTTTGCGTATACTGGAAGCCTACTGTAAGAAGCAAGGGTGAAGATGAACACAAATGAACGTGAAGGACGGGTGCTGCTGTAGAAGACTGGGAATTGGGACTAAACTGTCATTCATGTGCGTAAGCACAATTCCCACTGATTTCGTATCTCCCATCTCTGACTATCTACAGGCACGGTGTCTTATCACCCAGCCCATATCACCCTTCCCATCCTTCTGTGCCCAGTTCTGCTATCAGATGAACCCCTACAGCTTTTACCAAAGCCAACTGGAATTTCCAATATATTTTACATGATATTTCAAGTCAGTAAGTCTGTTTTCACAAGATCCAGTACAACTGGGGATTCATTTTGCTGTAACAGTGGGTCTTGATTTTTCTTAGGTTCTTATGATGCAAATGTTACCTGGCCTTTATGGGACTGCACACATTAAATTACTCTGTATGATTCCCTCTGGCACTATGGAATGTCTTGCCCACAGTAACTGGGTAAGTGCAGAATGGCCAATCATACCACGGAGAAAGGGTAAGACAATTGCTAAATATACCAACAAGGAAAATAAATTGGTGTCTATAAGTTGGAATTGCTAGTTAAAATGTTAAAAATATGAATATAGTAGGATGGTAGCAATTTAAAAATTTAAATATTTACAAAAGGGCAGAAGCAAAGATTGAAGTGAAGGCAGATAGATACCCTGAGACAGTCTTATCAAAAAAACATGTCTCTGCTTCTGTGTCCTGTTACCCACGAGAGCAAAGATCCATTCACATTCACATTCACTTTTTTTTTTTCAGTGGAGCCTGGTGATAGGACAAGAGGGAACGGGCGCAAACTTGAACGTAGGAAGTTCCATCTTAACATGAGGAGGAACTCCTTTACTCTGAGGGTGGCTGAGCACTGGAACAGGCTGCCCAGAGAGGTTGTGGAGTCTCCCACTCCGGAGACATTCAAAACCTGCCTGGATGCTGTCCTGTGCAACCTGCTGTAGGTGACCCTGCTCTGGAAGGGGGGTTAGACTAGATGATCTCCAGAGGTCCCTTCCAACCCTGACCATTCTGTGATTCTGTGACTTGCCTTACATCAGATTAACTTCCAGTATCGGAATCAAAACCTCTCGTCACTGTGTTGTGATCCCAGACCTAGATTTCCCACTGTGAAAGACCAGACACTGACAGCCCCTTGAGCCATCGTGCTCGGGGGTGCCTGCTCCTTTTCTCGTGATGCCATCCAAGGGATGACAGCCGCCCCTCCGCTGCGGTTTTGCCCTGTCATTTACGGCTCGAGGCTAGCCCTCTGCTAAACCCAGACTTGCCTGCAATTCGTAGTGGTCTCGTGGAAGTCCTCATTCACACACAAAGTTAGGGGAGAGTCTGGAGACACCTGAAGGGAAAAGCTTTTGGCCGCCCCCGGTCCCTTCCCGTGGGGCCACCCACGCTCTCCTTTGCAGGAGCCAGATGAGTAAGCGTAGGTGAGACGCAGTGACACCGAGTACGCAGAGGAGAAGTCCTATTACACACTTCCTTGTCGCTGCCCCAGCAGACCTTGTGTGTGTTTCGCAGATGGTGCGCTGATCCTTTTAGCGGGAGAACAAAGGAACGGCATTGGTAGCCGGGGAAGCGGCGGCAGCAGCTGGGGATGTCTCATCTCCCCGTTGCGCAGGAATGAGACCCGCGAGGGTTACGTCTCACTCAGCCTTAGGCAAGCGATGAAAGAAAAGAGACAGCTAGCAGCCAGTGGCACAGAAAGAGAGGGAAAGACAGACATTAAAAAACAAAAACGTCTCCATGTGTGAAAAGTTGTAGAAGGATGCTGCAGTGGGGCTGCCAGAGCAGCCTGGGCAAACCCTGCTAATTTCAGCCTTTATCCAAACCTCTGTGGTATGCATCTGGGCCACAGGAGAGAAGCTCCTTCCTATCAGTTAAGGAGCAGTCTTTATACCCTTTAATTGCAACAGAGACTCACCCTCTGGATGGTGAGAGGCTCCAGCTGTGCTACAGTGAGATTATCCTTCCCTTTTTTTCCTTAGGGTTTGTCTCCACCCTGCTTTAGGAAGGCACTGTGGAGCCCCAGAGAGGATGCTGTATGTTTCTGAGCACTCACTTGGCTCTTCTCTGGGCTCTCAAGCTCCCGAGGCCGCTGTCTGCTGCCGGTACTATCGCTCCCTGCGGTTCAGTTGCCTGAGTGAACTTCATCTTTCATCCACACTGGCTTCGTATGGGTGCAGCAGCTGTGGAGAGAGGCATCAGCAGGAAAAAGTCATCTAAGCAGCCTGCTGGAGTGGGTTCCTGGCCCCTTTTCTGTGCTCGCCACCAGGTACTGTGCAGGCAAAGCACTACCTACTGGTCTTCACCCGAGCTGGGGTACCCAAGGCACAAAATAAGGAGGTGAAGGCCAGTAGNGAGGTGAAGGCCACCCACGCTCTCCTTTGCAGGAGCCAGATGAGTAAGCGTAGGTGAGATGGTACTGAAGGCCAGTAACTGTAGCACCACCGGAATGCTGCTGTCACACAGGACGTCTGCAACCCATGATAACCACCGTCCCAGACGTACGTGCTGTTGGCCGGTTCGGCTGGGAACTGCGGCTGTTGAGCTGTTGTATAGCAAGCCAGCTTTCCACGACACAGAAGACACCTTTTTGAGAAGTGGATTTTCATCCTGTGGTACATCTGAAGCACCAGCAAGTTGTTCTGGAGCCAGAGCCCTTAACAGAAACGTTAGTCATGGAGAAGTTTTCCCCAGCTCTGGTGGCAACCTTAATTCCTCTGGCTCCTGCTCCCCAGCCCCTGTCCACACAGCTCGTCTGGCTTTTGACCTGCGCAATCAGATATCTTCATGTGACCTGTAGTCCCTTATGAGCAACACCTTTAATTCTCAGGCTGGGTGGCATCGAGGCAGGCCAGGAGGAGAGCTGGCTGCCATGTCTTTTCCCTTAATGTCGACGTTCATCTCTCCTCCCACCCCTCTCTGTGCCCGCAAAGCAATGGTGATCTGCAGGTTCGCCATCCCCAGCCCAGCGGGCTTGAGCGACTGGTGTATCCCTATAAATTGTTTGTACAGCTTTNAAATAGTGGTGGTGTTAAGACAAATGAAATCTACTATTTTTAGAACAGTTGAAAAATGTCAATACTTGTTTTTAAAGACCACCAACTTATTACCTGAGAATTTCTGGGTGGACTGGAAAAATGAGTTTATCCTTCCCCACCTCTACGTAGGCATGAAGGCTGAAGTACAGAGGTGGTGTCGATGTGTTCAGGGTGGCGCAGCAAGTTGATGGGACACCGTGGACGGAGCAACCTGGAAACTGGTAGCACGTTCAGAGGAGGGCAGAGCAGACGATGGCTTATGTTTTGGCAGCCAACCTATTTTTAAACGGGACTGTTATTACTTTTTCCTTTTATTTTGAGGTTTGGCTAAAATATATATATATACATATTTCTCCCTTAGCCAAGGGACAGATTTCTCTAAGCGCGCTGCCCAACCTGCCGGGTACAGGCAGCCGTCCCTGTCCTCCCCACGCAGTGGTGGCCGGGCTCTCCTGTGAGCAGCCACGCTGCGGTACGGGGCACCGTGGGGGAACTACACGCTGTTGGGCTCCCATCTTCAGTTATTTATCATCTTGCCTCAAGGTTGAGCTGCCGGTCCCCACGCGGACACCTCTGGAGCTGCGCTGTTATTGCTGCTCCTCTGGAGCCTTTTATTTGCCTCGTTCATATTCCTGGGGAAGTTACTAAATGAAAATAAATGCTGTAAATTCTCTGGATAATATACAGCTTCAGTGACACGGCCTAAAGCTTTTATTGGCAGCCATTGTTTCTAACTACAGATTCTTTTTTGTACGTGATTCCTTCTCACTAGCTCGGTCATGGAGAGGCTATTGCTGAGGCAATAATTTTCTCATATACCTGTTTATGACTTTGTTCCTTCAGCCCGTAGAAGAAGGAGAGTCACTGCCTGAGAAGGGCGTTCAGAGCCACGTGCCCAGCTTGAAACTGTGCTGCAAGTTTTTGGTAAGGGGGAGAGGGTGAAGCAGGAATCACTGGATGAAATTCCCCCCAATTTGTGCAGGGCAGAATTCACGGCCTGAGGGATTTCCCCCAACACTACTTTTAATCAGCGGCCTTTTTTTTCAGTCCTCTGCTTTCTGCATCAACAGCACACGGGCAGGTGTTTGGTGTTTGACCGTGACTGCAAATAGTGACTACTGGATGCGGTCCTGCTGTTTGCCAGCGCCGAAGAGGTGTGACAAAGAGCCCCATTCCCGCTTCCATAAGGAGTTGCTTCGCGTCTCTGACCGCACAGGGGGCCCTGCCAAGAGCAGGCAAGGAAAAGGTACTGTCAGTTCAAGGTACCACTTTTTAATCTGCCTCCCAGTTCTTATATGGCAGAGTGACGTAAGAAAAGGCCTTTGTCCGGAAACTTCCATCCCCAAGAGCGGTTACGAGCCTGGGGATGTAGTTTCAGAGGATGGTGGGTCCAGAGCCGTGCCTCTTACAGCTGGGGTCAGACCTGCCAACAGCCAAGTGGCACAAGTCTCTGCGCTCATCTAAAGCTCCTTTCCTGGCTCAAATGCCTTCCAGAAATTTTGCCAGGGTGGCTCTGAGATGCCAGAGGACACGGCCGATTGTGCCAAAGCCACCAGTGCCTTTGCTGTGCCTGGTCACCAGGTCCACCTTGCACCTCCTCTCCTGATTTTGCTCCTCAGCTTGTTGAGCCCTGACATCCTTCCATGCTTTAAAACCTTGGTCATCGGGCACCTACATTTTCTTTGGACGCTTGGTGCAGGGGGGCTCTCCCTAGCTGAAGGGGGAGCAGGCTCTGATGGCTGCTGCAAGCCTGTGCACGTGTGTGTGTGTGTGTGCAGGCACCAGGCCCACACGGATGTAGCCCTGAGCCCATTGTACACAGTGATGTGGATATGGCATTAACACCGTACAGATGTTTCAGCAGCTGTCAGGACCTGGGCCAGTGGAAAAGCTCTGACAGAGAATAGGAAAGGGCTACCAGGACTGCTGCATCTTCAGCATAGCATCCTGCTCCTGCTCCACACACCATGGCTGGGGGGCGCGTGAGGGCTTTCCTATGCTTTTGTTTCCTTGCGGTAGCACACAGCCTTCCCTTTGGTTGCCGGCAGCCCTTTTCTGTGAAGGAGAGCCTGAACCCGAGGGGCAGAGGCACCGCGGCCTCAGGCGAGGCTGCAAAGCCAAACAGAAACTGTCCTGGTCCTGACACCTAAAGAGGAACCCAAGCCGAAGGGATGGAGCAGGCTCTTTTGGCCAAGTTGCAAGCCTGTGTGTGCGTGTGTGTGTGGGCACCAGCCCCACAAGGACGTACACTCGAGCCCTGACAGCAGGACAGCATCTGACCACCTGGGTCAAGGTACCTCAGCCAGACTCGTGGTTCCCACAGAGACTCGGGCTACCAGACCCTTCACCTCCTTTTCCCAGCTGTCCTTTCCCCTGCCCTTCCTTTGCTTCGGGGGACATTTTGGGTGTTTCAGCATTGCCTGAAGAAGCTCTGTTTGTTGGAAGGACTTAACTGAGTTGTGCACCCTTGCCTCCCAAGTGAAGAAGGAGCTGAGGGCAGGAGGGAAATTAAGTCCTCAAGGACGGGACATCAGATGCTTTTACTGGAAATGCAAACTATAGTACTATGTAACACTTACTAATGTACTAGGTACAACAAAATAAATTACCTGATCTGTTCATCTGTTCTCTGATGAAAACCTACTGGTTTGGACTGGCCTCGTTTTATCTTTGTCTGCAGCTCTCTGATCACACCCTATTTAATGTCCCCTTTCATTGAGAAACCACGCTTCCGAATGTGAGTGTTGTTAGTGTGCTCTGACTAATTAGTTATAATAATCTTTGTTGAGGGAGGCTGAATTCAGAGAAATCCAGCAAAAACCGATACTTTCTTTTTCCCAATTAGCCTTGTCCGTCAGGCAGGTTCCTGTTGTTACAGCGCCAACCACATCTGGTAAAATTTCCATAGCCCTCAGGCCACTGGTAGGGACAACGGGCATGGAAAGTGTCCGGCAATGTGTGAAGGAAGACGAAGGCAGGGACGGGCACCATCCTCCAGCTGGGAGCAGACAGCAGAGACCTTAGACCCGGGCTTAGTTCATGGTGCACTCCTTCCAGAGGGGACATCATGGCACTGTATTTACACCGACTGAAGGGTGGCACCATCCATGTGCTGGGTGGACACGTCAACAGAGATTTTATTCCCCCCCTGGACAAAGTAGTGCCCTGTTTCTCTCGCAGCAGGAGAGCTGCCACCGGTACCCTGTGGTGGCACAGCGTGCTTTGGCTGTCCTACAGGCGCTGCCTGGGCTCGGTGTTTTTACAGCTGTTAAGTTTCTTGTGGGGTTTATTTGCGCTCATATTTTCCTTACTTGATTTCTCGATTGTTGCCCTTCCTGAAAATACTTTTTGCAGAGGTTTACACCCTTGGCTCAATGGAGCGTTTTCCAGACCTACACAACCAGTCCTCCCCGTGAGGGCTACCAGGCTGGCACAAACGTGCTGACCCCATGGGCGGACCCACCACAGGTTTGTCCCCTCGGGCCCCACTGTGCAACCAAGCTGGTGGCCAGGCATCCTCCTGAAAGATGTTTTCTCACAGAAACAGCATGTTGTCTGATACATAACTGCACCTTTGAGCCTTTGATGTGCGTATGATATGCGACTGTGCCCTGGGCTGGACCTGGCAGAGGCTCCAGCTCTGGGTGGATCTGGCGCTGGTCTTCAGGAGGCTTTGGACACTTGAGAGGCATGGGACTTTTACATGGCAAGCCAGCAGCCGCTCTGTCAGCTGTGCGAAGGCAAGCGATAGGCATGCAAGCTGTGAGCCAGGTTATGAGGGCTTTCCCTAGGATTCAAGAAAGCTTTATAAATGAACCGTAGAGAAAAATGGCTGTAATTTTTCAGAGCTCACTGTATATAAAGATGGCATTTACCCAGAGAAGCGCTGTTTCCACAGTACACAGAGAACTGGAATACGCTGTTAGATTGATCCCTTGTAGCTGAAAATTACCATTACTGTTCAATTGCATACAGACATCTTGAATTATTAATGGGATTCCTGCCTGAGGGTAAACATTGTAGATTCACATTCTGAGATTTTTAAGACCTCTTTGATCGCTCACAACTAGGGCTGTTAAATACAGTTATTTGCTTTATACATCTTAAATGGATCAATATCAACTGAAGAAATATCAGGGGGATAGAGAGTGAGAGTAAAGGAGTAGGAGGAAAGCTACCACCAGTATCCCTTGGGTCATAAGGGATTTCTAAATCTGACTGAGGTTTTGTCCCTTAACTTAACTGTAACCTTGTCACCGACCAGCCCCTGAATCCTGGATGAAGTTCATGCAGTTGCACCCGGCACATATGCTTTAAGCAAACACCAAGCTGTCACCTTTAATCAAACCTTTTCCAGCTGCTTAACTTGTCTGGGAAAAGGAACCGCAAAGCCTTTCTTCTTTTTCTGACGGGAAGCAGGTTGTCAAAGGCTACTTTAACAGAAAGCCCCATTTCGCTTTTCTCCTGAAAACAAGACTTAATGGACTAAAGTTTCCACGGCAGAGTAACAGGCGTTTCACACAAGCAACGAAACTTCCTGCGGAGCGGTTTGGGAACCAGCCCCAGTCCCACATGCACCATTGCCCTCACAGTCGTCGATGTCCCATGGGCTGTTTTTCGGAGTACCAAAAGTCTGCAGCCTACAAGCTGGGAAAGAGACGACCACCATCCACACATGGCCCTTGCAGCGGGGGTGCTGTTCTGGCAGTCCAATGAGCTCTTGGTTACTCAGAGGACTTGTCTTTGCACTTCTCTCTCCTTATGGGAAGCTATATTTCACTCCTGAATCCGAATGGCTTCTTTTCAAAAAGAGACACCACTAGAGATGGCACATGGGGCTTCAATCTGCCTCTTTGTCTTCATGCTACACCTTGATCAGGCACCTGTGTCCACTGCTGTTGTTCTTTCTACTCTTCTCTCACCACCTTCTTAAATCTGGGTGTCGCATAGGAAAAGTCGGGCTGAGGTGGAAGAAGCTGCTTTGCCTTCTCCTTTCCAGGTTCCCGTTTATGTTATTCCTCCTTTTGCAGCTGTCTTGGGGTAAGGTTTCATAAGACGGCGTGAGCCAACGTAATGGCTCGCTGCTGCCAAAAGGGTACGGTTCCCATCCCAACTCCTGGCCAAAGTTACCATTGCCACCTCTACTAGATATGCCATGCACCAGGGTCCTCTCTGAGAAAAAGCAGTGGGTAGATTTTCCATTTCAGTAGGTAAAAGGGCACAGGAGAGAGTCTGAAAAGGCTCAAGGGATGTGGTGGGATGGTGCAACCAGCAGCAGCAGAAGTGGGACCAGCACCTTTTTCTCAGCCGTGGGCAGCTCTGCCGGCTCAGCTGGGCACGAAGCTTCAGCCACAGACCGCAGCTCAGCTTTCTGCCTTTTGCAAGTGCCTCTCAGGTGCCACCTCTCTCCACACGGAGGGGAAGAGCCCTCAGGTGGCAGACACTTCAACGTGCGGTGTACTGTACATGGAGCCAGGCGGCCGTGCTCGCAGGAGGAATTTAAGGCAGAATTTCAAGATCTCCCTTTTGGCAAGATGGTGTGATATTTGCTATTACAAATCCAGTCGTGCAAAAAGAAAAGCTCTTCTCCAAACAAAAGGAGTTGTACAGCTTTGAAAAGTACTTGTCTTACACTGAGACTCTCAAGTACGGTTCATTTTAACTATTGTAAGTAACATAACTTTCTGTTCAGGGATCCCTTTGAAAAGAGAGACCAACCCAGCTATTTTATTTTTAATCCAGGCTAAACCTACGCAGGCATTGGCATATCCTTTCTTATATGAAGAATCATTCTCGCTGAATAAACTCATACTGTTGCTATCTATGCCATTCAGTCTACACGTTTCTTTATGCAACCCTGCTGCCCCCTGACTTTCCAACAACATTGGAAAACTTCAGTGCTGAAGTAATGAAGGTGCTGATTTAGTATGCCCTATAGGAAAAAAAGAAAAGATCAGCCTTCTACTGTTGTGGAGGGAAGTGTTGTTATATTTGATGCCTCATTTGCCACAAACGGTATTTTAATACAAGCGTGTTTCACAATATGTTAATCTTAAATCAAGCATGTAATTATTAAGACTGATGTAACACACCTAGAATCACAGCACAGTAATTAGCCTTCCTAGTGCCACTAGTTCAGAGCATTTCAAAATGAATGTTGGTATTCGGAGATGTGATACAGTACGTTCACAGTTCCCAAGCAGTAAATCAGGTAATTCCATCCACCCCAATGTCACCAAAGATGTGGTCTGATATAATACACCCAAATGTATTCAGGATTTGAAAATGAGAATGAATTAACGATATTTTCTAGTCTGAATAGATTGGACGAGTTTCAATGCTAGCATTTAAACCAGATATTAAATGGATTCTGTGGTATTTGCAGTGTGGTCTATACACAACTATAGTGAAAGGTTCAGGGGTAATCAAATAAAAAAACCCAAACCAACAGCAGCATTGCTTTCGATGGAATTCCCTCTTCAGAAACTTTTAGGAGGTAAAATATCACACTGGCAAAGCATGCTCATTCAAAATTCCCTAGGAAACAAAAGCATAAGGGATGTTGATGCTACAATATGTTTTTGAAGACTGAAAACTCAAATCTGATCCCTGAAGACATATTTAGCTAGACTTGACATTCAGGCCCAGAAGGCTATGCCAAGCCATTTAAAAGTCCACGACTTCATTTTCAGCCAGCCGTTCCTACATTACAAATGCACAAATGCCATTCAAAGTTGACCTAGAAAGAATTACATGACACTAATACCGTAACATGAATCCATCTTCAGGAGCTGTTACACAGTTCTGATTTTGTCTAATACATCACACTTGTAAAGCTGAACTTCAGAAGTGACGGTGTAGTAATTTGTTAGCGCTAGGGTGCAAAAGCTGTCTGACATAAGGCAGGAAAATCCAAAGCTGTGATATTTCAGCCATCTATCAGGACTTCAAAAATATCTACCAGAAAAACCCCGAACCAAAGGAAAGTGTTTGAGCACTTTGAATACATCACAGTGTGGCTATCAACGTCAGCAAGGCCAGGCTATTAACCATCATCAAATCAGAGGTATTACAAACACTTTTCAGACGTGTACATGGTCCAAACCCTTTGGCGGTATAAATCAACCTGGTTAGAGTCACGGAGGTAATAAATGATCTCCTTAAATCACAAAACCCTCCCTGGCAAGTGACTCTCCGTGACAGATGTTTGCAAGGACCATGGGCTGGCTGCCAGGCAAAGCCTGAGCAGAGGGTGCACAGAGCTTGTGGGTGAAGGCAACGGACACGCAGGTGCCAGCAGCAAAGTCTTCCATGTGTGTCAGGACTCCCACCTCTTGTGCCCTTTGCTTATTTATTATTTCATTGAGCATCGAACATGTTGTTCTCAGCTGTGGAAAAGCAGCAGATTTTTGCCAAAGAGGCCCTTAGGGGAAATATTTCTCCTTTGGCTCTCACCTGATGTTACTAGCTCTTACACTTGCCAGATGACTTATGAAAGCCTGCATCCCTGTGCTTGATGTCCTCTGACACACGTGCTGAACCTTCTGCACTGCTAGTTTGTCCCAAGCCATCCCGTTCAGCAGTTTGCTGTTTCTGTAAGGAACATCACCATCTCCTGGCTCACTATGGGATCACTTTGTTACTAGACAAGACTCAAAATGGAAATAAAAGAGGTTTATTTGATCAAAGTAAAATGTTAAGCAAGTGTAAAGTGGTAGCCCACTTACAAAAGACTGTGCCTGCCACCCATCCTGTGTTTTAGCTGTTCTTCTCTTTAGCTGTTCTCCCTGTTTGGCACTGCTTTACTTCAAACAACATCTTTTTTAGTGAGGAATCCTGTTCTCACCTTTTTTATTCCTGTTTGCTCGTGGACATTTTATGGTTCCTCTTGAAGTGGCAGAGCCCGTTGCTCTACAAATGCAGAGCACCTCTGTGTTGTGCTGATGCTTAGCCATCCACTACAGCCCTTTTTTTGACTATGTGAGAATATTAATGAAGTATTTTTTTAAATGTGAGATGTTTGAGTAGAGAGTCCTTGATCTGCCAGTTTTTCCTCATCTATTTACCCCTTATCTCAAGAGCCAAGCAATTTGCAACCATCAGCTGACTTCCTAACATTTTACAAATCACATGTACAGAAGGAGCCCCCTGGGGCAGCACGTTTTTGGTTTGTCTTCCCAGAGACAATAGGAACTTTTTTGAGAGCTGCATGAAAATTTGCCACTTATACACTCGAAAATGCCCGACTTTTGACACATTTCTGCTTGCCCAGTTCACGTGATGCCCTGTGCTGTTTATGATCCGCAGGGGCTGCACAGGACTGTGGTAGCACGGATGTCTGACCTGACATGCCGAGTGCCAGGGGATTCTCTCACAGAGCATCCGTGTGCAAGTTCCACGGGAGAAGCATGCTTTAGGAGGAAGTGGGAAAACTAATAAAGTCACCATCGCAATGAGCCTCATTGTTTCATTTCAACGTTTTTATCACCAGCCCCATCTTGATGTCCCTTGGCAATTTTCTCAGATTTCTCGCAGAAGCCTAAGTGGTGAGTTGCATTACTCTGACCCTGACCTTTAAAAATCAATGCTAACATAATTTGAGGATAGTAAACAAAAAAAAAAGTAAACCTCTTTTTTATTTAAAGGATTTTTGTCCCTCTTGCACAGTAGTCATTCCCAGTAAAGTGGTAAATATTGAAGGAGCTGCAGATCTCTGTCTTATATTGAGTACTGAGTCCAGAGTCAAGTTCTGCAGACCTTAGACTAGGCTGCAGGAGAAGCAACAGGCAAAAAAAGAAAGGGGAGGATGAGCTGGTCTGTGTGTGCTGTGAGAGGCACAGGGCTAACAGCAGTGTCCTTATTCTCTTGGTAGCTTCATCCAAGTAGAGAGTAGCTCAAGATATCCCTCATGCTTCAAGTGCTGCCCCTGTCACTGGGCATGTGAGACCAGTGATGGACCACAGCTGTGTTTGCTGGATCACTGCTGCATGCCAGCCAGATCCAAAAGCAAGCAGTATGTGATGTGTATAGGATGGGGATGCTATATTTGCTCTGGGCTGGAAATATTTGGAGCTGCTGGCTAATGAAGAGTTGGTCTCCACGCCTTGTACTGAGTGAAAAGCTGGAGAAACAGGATCAGCACATGTCCTCCATGAAGAAGCAAGTGGTCCTTCCTTTATTCTGACTTCCCAGGGGACATATGAGGGAGGTGGGCTTGCAGAAGAGTCCAGTTAGTGGTGACGTGCTTCCTCATGTTTAACCCCATCTTGGAGCAGGCTGTCCTTGGACTGATGACACTGTGAAGTTGTGGCAGACGTTTCTCAGGGGTACTCTCCCAGG
This sequence comes from Anarhynchus alexandrinus, assembly GCA_008711295.1. Classification (NCBI taxonomy): domain Eukaryota; kingdom Metazoa; phylum Chordata; class Aves; order Charadriiformes; family Charadriidae; genus Anarhynchus; species Anarhynchus alexandrinus. Next base: position 384,445 of record VUYV01000180.1, on the reverse strand, counting down.
TCCCTTAGCTCTCTCACACGCCTTTCTGAGGCCACTGCTGGAGCAAGGAGGGGAGGCTGACACCAGCCATTTCCAGGGTGATCTCACGTGAGTCAGGGGTATATGATAGAGATAATGACACATTGTGTACTAATTGGCTAGTAGTGATATATAACCTAAAAGACAGGCCTGATAGTTTACTGAACACCAGACGAAGCAAGAAGTCTTGTGATGTTGTCAAGGACAGCTCCTGATAATGAACAAGAACCTGTCTGGAGAAGCGGCTGAAACCGACCCTGCGGTCTGGACAAAGACCAAGGAAGAACTGAGTCTGCGCAAAAGCAAAAGGTTACTTGCGGTGATGAAGAGGAATCATCAGCCTTCATCCTCACGACCCTCAGCGACCACCACCAGGAGGCAATGCGCAAGCGTAGTTGGGAGGAGTTTATGAAAATGATGTATTAGAGTTAATTTTAATACGAAGCGGGGACAGGTCATGAATATGTATAGGCGTATTCGGAAATCTTATGTTTATGTGATTAAGTACTATATATATTTGAGAAAGCCGCTGCATTGGGCGCGCACGATTGTGGTGGGGCGACTCCCCGTGCTGCTCGGCTCTGGATAAACACACCTACTTTACAGCCATCTCGGTTGTGGAGTCTACTTTCCGCGCGTCATCGTGTTGCACAGGTATGAGCTTCTGCGGCACATCTGCACTCAGAGTGCGTGCCGTGCCGCCCTGGAGACAATACACTGGTGCTCCCTTGGGTGCTCCCTTTGGCGTTTCCTGGCAGAAAGCTGTCAGGGCCACCAATGGTTAGGGTTATTAGGGCTCACAGCGGAGAGGTCTTTTCACTCTGACAAGGCCATCTCACAGCCTGGAGGGATGGCATCAGCTCCCGCGTTTCCAACTTTCCCTCTCCCTCGTCTTCCCCACTCCTCCTGCTCTGCTCTGCTCATGAAGAGGAATTACCCAGCAGGACGGTGACCCACAGGGTGATAACTGCATGGTTCCAGCCTGTGTCGGTGAGCTGCTAACTGCTGTGAGCTTCGGGCTGTTTCGGAGCTTTTCTAGGTGAGTTATCTGGACGGCTTTCAGTCAAAACCTGCAACTTCTCCCTGTTAAGATGATATGTCTCCTCATGTATAAACCCATTTGTTAACTGCTGCAGTAAAAGGCACACAACTGACACACTTACACCAGATCCACCTTCATTTCAGGTAGGTTATAGAGAAGTGTTGGGTTTGTTCCAGGCAGAGGCTACCCTCTCTCTTCCCTTAACGAAGCAGTATGCCTCAATCGCCTGCAGAGGCATGTGGTGAGACTTCCCGTGGTGCTTTCCAGTACAGAACTGGGCAGACTGGAGTCTGCACAAAGCAGTATGAGCAGTTCTCCTCCCTCTTGGGGGATGACACTGTTTTTCCTTGCAGACCTGGTGGGCAGGCACCCTCATTTTTCCCTGCAAGGGACATCGCAGCGTCAAGGCTCTGTATGACAGCACACGCTGTAGTTTACTGAGGTTCAGCTTTCTTAAAGGAGATTTTGTCCTACCTAAGTTGTTTCTGTAGGGCTCCTCCAAAGCCCAAAAGGAAATTACCAGCTCTCCTCTTACCAGGGCTGCACCGATGTAATGCCACTTCTCAGCTGTCCCAGTGAAAGCAACCGTGTACCAAATACTGGTTTAGAGCCTTCATCATTTGAAACAGACTGATTGCATGTAGTTTCCTAATAACTGGTGTAGGTTTATACTGTGGGAATCTTCTGATGTAGACTGGCCATCTTCAGAAGGTCAGTGTAGACCAGTGGACAGTGCTGGTTTTAAGTTCTTCCCCTAGGTCGCACCCATTAACCATGAGAGAGATTTTTAAAGAGTGCTGATGTTTTGATGAAGGAGGTTTTGCTCATGTTGCAGTGCAGTCAAACCATCACATGGGTAAGGAAACGCAAGGCAAGGCTGCTCCGAGCAGTGTGGTCGCACAAAGTGCATTTTAGAGCAGCAGCTGACGGGGATGCTGACTATAAGAAACCAACTGCTTTGGTTGGAAGAGGGAAGCAGCACCTCTTTTTTCCAAGCGTGTAGAAACCCATATTCTCCACAGATGCTGCAGAGCAGTTTGTGATAGATGACTTGTTACTTGATTAACTATTCAAACAGCAATTTAAATAGAAAGGAAGAAAAGGAAAAAAAAAGTGCTAAAATAAACTAGACCCCATTCCCTGTACCATTCCCCGTGGGTGCTTAATGGTGTAGTTTTTCTGCCTGAAGGATGCACATGAAAGAGATGCTGCAGTGTCCTGAGCTGTAGGATGCCCGTGGGTACAGTTTGTTAGAGGGTACATCAGGGAAGGAGACTCAAGCCTATCAACCCTAACAAGTGCTGTAGTATTCTTTAAAGTACTCTTTGTACTTTAAAGTACTCGTTAAAGTACTTTCAAATTGTCTGTCCTTTGGTCTGATGGGCATTAAATAAATGGGAGCACCTTCCACCCCAGAGAACTGTCCCATAGAAATATTCAAAGTTGTAACTGCTGATATGTAATGGCAAAGCAGCTGTTGTGGATTTCACTTCAATTTTAGTTGTACAGGCAGCCCAGGGAAGAAAACTGTTCCCCTAAAATTACAGTGGAAGCAGGCCAAGGGCAATTTAGTCGAAAAGCCAGGGGAAAGCTGAGAGGCAGGGAAAAGTGCAGAGGTTATGGGGGTGTGGCTTCAGGGGATGAAGATATTAAAAATTCTGTATTCTGAAGGGTGAACGGGGAGAAAAAAGGACAGAAGTTGACAAAATTCAGCAAAGAGAATGGGCAAAGAACAGTTACAATAATTAGAGTCTTGTTTTAGCAGGGCTTACGAAACAGGGACTAAAGGGAAAGGAAGGGTGCAGAGCTGGAGCAACCCCAGCGAGGACACAGCAGGCACCTTGGGTGCTAGGAGGGAGGTGGGTGTCACCACCAGGTGCTGTGGTCCTCCAAATGCTGCCGCAGAAGGCATGTGAGCCACACATTGGGGCTTGGTCAGTGGTCATTTGGGGTACAAAGTATTTAGGAACGACTCAGCAAGAGCTTGCTTCAGCTGGGAAACGTTGCTGGAAGCATCAGGAAATATCCTAAGGTGAACCTGGGTGGGTGTGTCTCAGCTGGCAATGGGGAATCCTATGGACAACAGTGCCATATCTAAGCTGCACGAGTCATGGTATTGGGGCTTTGCCAGCAGATGTCTGGCCAAGATGGTGATCGGGACTTGGAAAAACTAAGGGAGATTAGAGAGACACTGGAACAGGTTGCCCAGGGGGGTTGTGGATACCCCATCCCTGGAGGTGTTCAAGGCCAGGTTGGATGGGGCTTTGAGCAACCTGGTCTAGTGGGAGGTGTCCCTGCCCATGGCAGGGGGGTTGGAACCAGATGATCTTCAAGGTCCCTTCCAACCCAAACCATTCTATGATTCTATGATACTGCAAGGCTGGGAGGATAGAAAACACAATAAATGTCAGTGTTCCCCATGCAGAGAGGGAACCATCACAACAAAACGTGGTGCAGAGACTAAATTGTTCAACAACATGGGTAGCCACAGCAAGTCACCAGAAAACTCAGAAGATGCAATTCTCAACCTGATCTTGAGTGGTACACTACGCTTGGATCATATTCAATTTAGACATCCTTACAGGAATGGAAAGGTAAAAAAAAAAAAAGAAAAAAACTTCCGTTACAATAATGTTTAACTTTGAGGAGACAAATCATGTAAAAGTGAGAAACCTTGTTAAAAGCTACAGCCAAAAGTACACACTGGGAGTGAGATGCCTTATGGACACTGCAGCAGAGGATGAAAGGAAAAATATATTTCAAAAGACAATAAAAAGAATTAAAAAAAAGCTGCACTTCCATGGTTTTAAACAGTAAAAGCACTACTAGAAGTTAAGTAAATAAATACATAAATTCCTTCAGAAAATGGAAGACATCTCCCAGTGACTGTGATACAAAAAAGGATAAGCTCTGGCAGATTAAATGGAAACCCACAGCATGACAGGCAGAAAAAAATTCCTCAGAATCAAAGGGCAAAAAAACCCTACAGAGGCCCTTAAGGGAGTTTAAACCCTTTCTTTGCAGATGGCAAGCCCACGGATCTGTCTCAGATTAATGTGCCAGTAGAAGAAAATCTAGACCAAACTGATTGCTGGGACTCTGGTGGCGAAAGTCGAGGACTTCAGAGTTGGAGGTGCCAGATCCCTGCGGCCTGTCACCTCCTGGAGAGGCGAGGCCTCCTTGCACAGGGATGGAGTTGACTGATGTGGCACCTCTCTTTAAAACGGCCAGTCCGGAGACCACGGAGCTGAGTTGACTTTCTGGAAGACAGTCTGGTTGTCAGGCTAATGAGAGACAGAAGTAGGAGACACATGGATGAACAGGAAATACAGGGAAGAATCAATGTGGATTTTGTCAGGAGAGTAATCCTATTTCATCAGGCATAATCAAGCCAATTCCTTCAAAGCTTCTTGATAAGACCCTTTATCCAAGATTTTTGAAGAAATGAGGATACAGGAAAGTTTTAAGAGCAGCTTTAAACATAGGGAGTAAAAGTAGAAATAATAAGCATCTGGAAAGAGAATATAGGTGAAGTCTGATAGAGGTTTACGTTGTGACCTACATTATACAAAATACTTGTAAGTGATGTATGAAGAAAAGCATCCATAGTGAGGTGAGAGGGTTTGTTGGTCACACAAAATTATCCGGAGTTATCTGAACTGAAACCAGCTGCAGAGAGTTGCAAAAGGATCTGATGGTACTGATTAGCTGGAAATGAAGTCAGAGATGAAAGTTGGTGTTATTATGTTCAGAGTAATTCACATAGGGAAAACCATCCTAACTACATGCATATACATAATGACGGGTTCTCCATTTCCTCTAACCATGTAACAAAGACCTGGTAGTGCTTGTGAATATTTATTTGAGAACATCAGTTCAGTGTTAAGTAGCAAAAAGACTCTTGGTAATTACTGGAGAAAGAAAGGAGCACAAACCAGGGTGCTTCATTAAATCATATAAATCATAAATTTGTGATGCATCCTCTTTTCATATACTGTCATCTCATCTCAAAAGGTTATAGTTGAAATGAAAAGGAGGTACAGAGAATAACTAGAATTTGCTGTGTAGATCTGCTGTGTAAAAAGTACTGAACAAAATATGATTCCTCTGCTTGTAAAATAGATGATTGAGGAGAAATATGATATAGCCCAATAAAATTGTGTGCTGCAAAAGAAAATTTATTCACTGTTTCTCACAGAACCAGGGGTCACCAAACGAAACAGTCAGAGAGCAGCAAACAGGAAGGAGTACTTTTCCACATGGTGTATATTCAATTTGTGGAGCTCACTGGCAAGGGATGTTGTAGAAGCCAAAATTGCAAACAGGTTAAAAAAATAATGAAAAAAAATAATGCAAGGAAAGCAGTCAAGGGCTATGGAAAGCAGTGTGCAGATACATGCTCTGGCTGGGGAGCAGATCTGGGGCAGCGAGCTGTGCATGAGCTGGCAGCGAGCCCTGGCAGCAGAGATGGCCAGCAGCATCCCCGGCTGCATCAGCAGGACCACTGCCAGGAGGTTGGGTCAGGGATTGTCCCCTCTGCCCAGAACTCATTGTTAGACCATATCTGTGTACTGTGACCACTTTGGTGCCCCTCAATGCAGAAGGACGCTGCTAACCTGGAGTGCGTTCACACCCACAATGCTCAGGGATGGAGGATGTCTCCATGAGCAGAGGTTGGGGCAGCGGGGCTTGTCCAGCCTGGGGCACAGACGGCTTCGGGGGCATCTCACAGCCACCCTGGCACCTATGTGGCAGGGCAACAAGGTACTGCAGGCATGAGCTGAACCAAGAACGGGCTGCCCAGGGAGGCTGGTCAGGATCCATCCTTGGGGAGGTTCAAGACCTGGCTGGGCAAAGCCCTGAGCAACCTGGTCTGACCTCACAGCTGGCCCTGCTTGGAGCAGGGGTGCACGAGGGACCTCCCGAGGTCCCTTCCAACACAAATTATGAAGTGATCCCATCTGAAGGTCCCATGATACTAACTCCTTTAGCTAGAAATCGACAGAGGTCAGAAAGATCTATCGGGGAAAATATGATATTGGATAAGATTGTCCCTGAGTCAGGCTCAGTGCATCTGTTTATTTTTTTCCGTGTTCTTATAAATAAATAAATGTAGACAGTAAAAAAAACCCAAAAAACCAACAGGTAAATTTAATGAAAAAGTGGATTCTGGAGCACAATTCCATGGGAAGATGCCCTGAAGCCTGAGAGTGACCTGAGCCTAGGGACAAAATGAAACTGTAACTGCACTTGATGCATGGCTACCCTACAGAGCTATTGCAAGGAAGAGAAAGTAGTTTAAGGCATCCACTCCATCTTGTGCATCCTCAGCTGGTTCCTTTCACAAGTTCCTATTACATGGCCAATCAATCACACCTGCCCTGTGGCTGCAGAGGTGTCAATGAAAGCTTTCAGCACCTGCACGGTCCTTAATGCACTCGGTGATGTGTGAGGCAGAAAAAACCCCACAAGCTCAGGCCTGTGCTCCTGGGGTGAGTCTGTAGGGTTTGCGGCCAAGAAGACCTAGCACAGATGTTTTCCAGAGTGACCTGAGCTACTGGAGCTGTAGCACAGCAAGCACAGATCTGGCAAGGCCATTTTTCACCTGTTTTCAGCCCAAAACCATGGTTTGGTACTGAGTGAATTCCGGAAAGAGGTTGCAAGTAGCAACTACAGTGAAAGAGCTGTTGGTCATTTTGAAGTCCCATGGTGACATTTCATAAAGGTCCATGGTGCCGGGAGTGGGCTGGTGGCTCCCAGCCCTGGGGTGGGCTGCAGCACACCTTCTGGTGCAGAGAAGTCGCTATTTGGACTGCACGTTGGGAAGGGTGTGAGAGACATTCCCAGCACTTGATTACTGGGAAGTCCCTATGGTGCTCAGCGACACCCCTCTTTTTATCTTATTCTGGTATAAGAAGGACAAACCATCTCCCCCATCAAGTAGTAGCCAGATACTGGTGAACAGTGGCATTTTGCTCATGTAATAGGGGTCTCTGAGACAGTTCGGCTCATGAGCCGTTTCAGGATGACGCATTCTCAGTTTCACCCCCAGGTAGATTTTAGGTACAACTGGGCTTTTGCATGCACCTTGGTGACATAGCACCTGAAATCTAGACCTAGCACTGCCGTCGGTCATATCTTAGTCAATGCCTTGTTCCACTTTGTGTAAGAGCTGAGGAACAAGCTTAAAGCATCTTATTTTTCTATCCCTACATGGCCATGCTTGACTCCCTAGGGCAAAGCATTACACTTTCAAGTTAATTGGTATAGATGTTTCCAAAGTTTGGTACTACAAATCAAGCAAGAAATTCATTTCAGAGCGCAGGAGCCTTGTACTTTCTCTCCCTCTCAAGTCAATTCCAAATGCTCCGCTCTACAAGTTTCTCTTCTTTTCAATTACAGTTCTCCCATGGTAGTAAATAAATTTGTTTCAAGCACACACGTTTCTCCTCTTTTCAATTACAGTACCCGCTCAAGTAATTTAATTTCTTTTGAGTCTTCAATTCACATCCAACTTTCTCTCCAACAAATGTATATATCAGGTAGCAGAAATACATCCCAGGCTCTATCTTTAGATTAAGGTTTTAGAAGGTGGGTTTTGTCTCCATTACCTCGGAATTGACTAAAAAACCTCTTTCCAGATTCAGCAAGAGGTACACAGGCCAAGTAACACGCGAGAGCTGCACAAGCAGGCTTTCGTTTGGGCCATCCCTTTTGGTTCCCGCAGCTGCCCTGATCCAGCTGCAGGAGTGATGGGAGCGCCGAGAGTCAGACCTCCAGCCTAATTTTGGTAGAAATGTGCTCGGTTTAATTTGCAGGAGTAGCTGACGTGACAGTGCAACCCTATGGAGGCTCCCTCGTTAACCACGGCAGGCTGATATTTATCTCCCTCTCGTCTTCACAGAGTATTAGAAGACGTGCAGAGGTATGGGGCTTTAGATGCATGTGAGGAATGGATGGAGGGCTGAAGGAGCTGGAGGTCAAGGACTTCCTTGGGGTTGAGGCTGGGATGATCTGTACAGCCTCTGGTTGCTCTAGGACCCACCAGAGGTGTATCATGAAAGACTGGAGGGCAAAGCAATCTGCCAGTACATGTACTCTATCCCTCCTGCAAATAAACACAGGACTGGAGCAACCGTTTGGATACCTTCCGCATGTGCAATACTAAATATTCAAAAAGTGAAACGTGGGGAAAAATGCATATAAATTCATTACAATAGGGGCTGACTTAACTGCCCATCTAGCCATGAGGGGTTCAGGCAGCGACGTGATGCATGGGCCTCACTGAGCATAGCAAAGAGATACACGGTTGGATTCTGGCATATGTGTAAATGCAGCCAGTTGAGTTAGTAGCTTGCTGAACAGGCAAAAATATTTCTCTGATGCTTTACTACAGCCACCTGTCAGAGGATGGGTAGAGCAGTCAGTAATCCCCGGAGATCCCCAAGGAGCTTTCTTCTGCCTTTGTTCATTTAATCACGGCGGCAAGAATAGATGATTCAGCCCTTCACGAGAGCCGTGTAAGGGTTAAGGAAGTGAGAGACAAAGCTCCTCAGTCAGCGGGTATGATCTGATGGCTACAGCTTGCACCAAGGTGCTGGAGTGTGTTTGCTGCTCCTGCCCAGCCCCAAGCCCCCGGCAGACCGCTGAGTATGTGGGATCTCTCCTCTCGCAGGGCGCTGGGCAGGTTGGCTTCAGCGCCTGTGGTGGAGAACCATCACCGATTCCTGATGGCCGTGGGAAACAGATGTTCACACTTGCTCTCCTTTTGGACATTAAAATAGAAAGTGCATTTCTATCTTCAGTCTCCTCAGCTAATTGCAGTTCATTTCCCTCCAGATTTGGCTTTTATGTGCACCCCAACTGACACCCGCTGGTTTTATTTATTGAGTCTGTGTTTGATGAGATTCTGCCTTTTTCTTTTTTTTTTTTTTTTCTCCCCTTTTTTTCTCCCTGTTTCACTGTAGTTGCCGTTCATTCAGTAGCTCCCTAATTTGATAGCTCTGTTCTGGGATCTGGCACAGTACTCAGTCTGTCTCTTCGCCAATACAATACTATTTCTTTCCTTACAAAGGCTTGTTTTCCTAACATCCAAATTGTGCAGAGAGGCCCATACGTTCCCATAGTCCATGTGCTCTAAAGCATAGCAAATTGCTATTTAGAGAAAGCACCCTGTAGTCCCCCGTGCAAGTCAGAACGCACTCCTTGGCATCATGCCATTCCCATTTACAGTACAAAGCAGTCTCAGGGAGAAGGTTCTCAAGAGGGCACCAGAGCTGACGTGCACCGTGGAGATGCAGGTGCAACCAGAGACCAACTCAACCACTACACTCAACATGTAGTATTCTGCGAGAAAAAAAACCTCCCACATTTTAAATGTTTCACAAGGCACATGCTAAGCTCCCCTTCCCACGATGGGCAATGATTAAAATCCTTTGGAGATTCCTAAGTACACCGAGACCCACCTCTAACCGTTTGGAGCCGGTAAGGCTGTGTGTGGGAGTGTACAGACCTTTCTGCTCAAGCCAAGTGTTTGCTGGGGCCTCATTAAATGCCTTCCTTACTTTGCTTTTGTCCTTTCCCATCTTTGTTCTGTGTCAAACATCTGTTCTCCCAACCCTCTTCCAATTTCCTCCCCTTGCCATTTGAGGAGGTGCTTTGATTTCACTGTACCAGCACAGCTCCCTGAAAGCCTCCGTAGTGGAAATTACGAGATTGACTGGAGCTCGCTTCTGACCTGCTACAAAAAAAGCCACCTACTCTCCCCTGGCAGTCCCTGGCTTCTGCTGAGCAGGGAAATGTCCCTTGTTAGCAGCCCAAGGAAGGGCTGGGGAACATCTCCTGTTTGCCACAGGTGTCTGTGAAGAAGTGGCCGTGCTGCATTTTGCTAAGAAGAGCCATGTGGCTTTGGGCTCACCTTTGGGCTCAGATGCTGTGACAAGACAGAGGGACAAAGTAGCCCCCAAAAGGGTTCTTTTGAAGCCTTAGCTGGTTATCATCCCTTTCAGTCCTGTTTGATCCGGTTAACCCTTTTCGGGTGGGGAGTTGGATGTAGAGTCTGCGTCTCGCGGCAGAGGCTTGCTGTGGGGTTCAGGCTCCCACAAAGAAGTGAACGTCCAGCCCTCACCGGGACTGAGACCTCCTTCCCATCAGCTGGCCTCCTGTGAGCCCTGCACCTCCATACCTGTGCAATTTGGGTTTTATTTCCTAGGTATTGTTTTTTCTTGCTGTTTTTGGGGGGGGGGGGG
>VUYV01000180.1:285474-374120 GCA_008711295.1 Anarhynchus alexandrinus | reverse complement strand
TTTTTTTTTTTCTTCTCCTGGTTTGGTTTGGTTTGGTTTTTTTCCCAACAGGTTTGGAATAATCAGATTTAGGTTTTCTCTCTGTCTTTGCCAGTGCCTCTTCCCCGTCAGTTTTAGGGTATTGCCCATGCTCTGCACACCCTCACGGAGCAGCAGAATAGAGACTCTGGAGGAGGGTGAGAGCAGAGCTGGACTCCTGGCTGCAGACAAGAAATAGTGTAACGATGGATGGGAAAGCCTACACATTTGTGTTGAGTGGGAAGTCGGAAGGGGGCCTGACAATGAGACCTGAGATAAGGTAAAGAAAGGAGATTTTGAGCCTGACAAACTACAGGAGCAGGATGTAGAGGAAGGCTGTTCTTAAATATATAATAAATCAACCTTTTCTTGCGAATAGTCACAATCTACAACACATATTAATTGTTATTTTCAAATATGTTTCCATGGAGAGCATGTAAAAGCAAAGGAGAAAAGACTACATCACAGTGTTACTGCCACTAGATGTTGGAGCTGCTGCAGTGTTCCGTGGCTTTTGGTCCCATCATACCATGGAGTACCTAAGTCCTGGGTTATATTCTTAATTTATTAGTGTTGTTGCTGCTGTCATCATTATTACTACCATTCCTGGAAGCCCTATCGCTAGACTAGAATTTCACTGTGCTACATGCCAGCTAAACATGCAACTAAAAGAAATCAATTTTTGTCTCAAAGTATATGTAAACTACATCTGGGACAAGAGATGACTGGCAGCTACAGGCAGGCAGTGCAAAAAATCAGGGAGGCAATGCTGGTCAACATGATAGGTTTTAGTATCCACCCATTAGTGGCCTAAAACCAGGGAAAAGTGAGGTTTTTTTAGGCTTTCAAGGCAGTTTTTCAGGGGACCATCTGAAGGAGCACAGTGAAGCACCTTAGTAGACGTGAAAGGAGAGTTTCCCCAAGCATGGGAGCTTGCACAGGAAAAGAATGAAGAGGTTTGCTTAAAAAATCAGCAAGTGGGTGACGGAGCCAGCAAGATGGCCCTTGCAGAGTCAGCAAGTTCAGACTGTACTGAGTGATGCGTGGTAAGGGCTGGAAATAAATGAAAGGCCTTGAAAGTGGCAGGATATGGCTTGTGTTGGACATATAATAATAGAATCATAGAATTGTCTAGGTTGGAAGAGACCCTTGGGATCATTGAGTCCAACTTTGTAGAGTATCTACAAAGTTCTCCCCTACACCATATCCCCCAACACCACATCTAAACATGTAGTGAAGGAGCCCAAGGAGGAGGTGGGGAAAGGGGTGATATACATCAAACTGATAGGGTAGGAAATGGTCTTTCAGCAGCAACTTGTATGGAGCTCAGCGAGGTTAGGTTTCATTTACCACCATCAGAGATACCGAAGTTAAGGGTCGTATAGATATAGTGCTCAGGGACATGGTTTAGTGGTGGGCTTGTCAGTGTTAGGTTAATGATTGGACTAGATCATCTTACAGGTCTTTTCCAATCTAGGAGATTCTGTGATTCTGTGAAAAATAACTGAATAATGAGGAGACGAGAGAACATTTTTAGTCACATGGGTTGGTAGGAGAGGGCAGAGGTGTTTCCACAGGAGTGTCAGCAAGGTGAATGCTGGTGAGGACGGGAGAGGCCATGGGGAGAGGAGAGCTGAAGAAGCCAGGCCAGCTGCCTGGGGACAACCAGGAGGCACCCAGCACACGTCAGCTTCCACTTCACAAGTTTGACTGGGCTGAGCTGTGGGCCCAGCCGTGAGGAGGAGCCGGGCAGCTCTCACCCTTATGGGAGCATGCCCTCCAGTGTTGCACGGATGGTGGGCGTCAGAGGAGATGCTGCGACGCTGGGAGGCAATGCCTGGAGAAAGTTCAGACAGCAGCAAGTACCCAGCTGCATAAGACACCACGTGTCTCCCTCTCACTGCTATGAGGGGGCACGTAGGGTAGGACACGTGCATGAACGAAGAGTTGGGGAGGGCACCTAAGTGAAGCCCAGCCTGCCCTGACGCCCCCCGAGCCAGCACAGGGCACCCCAACACAAGGGCCAGGCCAGGCGGTGAGGGCACCAACTTCCCATTACCTCTTCCAGGTGACATTTGCCTGGGCCCTGAGGGCACTGAGGGCCTTCCTGCCCTGACCTCCTGACCTCCTCACAAGATTCGGACTCACTGTATGTAATTCATGTACCTTTCAGGCACTTTAATGGTTCACCAGAGGTGGTGACAGATCACTTCCAACCTTGGAGGTTTGGAGACCTTCTGATACCTCTCAGTCCCCCATGGACCTCTGCTCCTGGCCATCAGGAACCAGCACTGGCAGTTCTTCAAACCCACGTTATGCTTAGATTGAGCAAATTTATTTGCTGCTTCAGCAAGAGGGAAACCCAACACCTGTGTCAGGTAAAATGGGCACCATGTGTCAGTTGCGCCAGGTGCGAACTTTGGCCTTTGGAAAGCAAATGACTGTGAAATATGTAACTCTGCTCTAATTCTGGAAAGGTTTTATCTTGCTGGTCATAGCAGACTTTGGTCTTTGCATTTGCCTTTTCCCCCCCTCTGCTACCCCTTCTACTGCTCCCAGAAGCACTGCACCTGAAGCTACAGGTTTGAGAGCCTGCGCATAAATTGGTGTCAAGCCTTGTTCTGGGATGCCATGAAATTAAATACCTTTTCTGGGAGCGTTTATCTTCATTCAAAAATAGTTTTGCTTTACACAGATTTCAGCCTTTGTATTTTTAAGTGGTTTTCCTGTCAGAACCAGGGTAATGGTATAATATGTCTGAATTTATCCACTGACTGGATAAATTGCTCAAGTTTGGTACAAATGAATTTTAAGTCCAGCATCTGAATTTACACAGCTTGGGAGCACATCTATTCTGAAATCCTTCAATGCTTTGCATAGTAAGGTGTCTACAGGAGACACAGGACAGCTATAGGACAGCTCACTCACAATAATTTAAAAACTCACTAACAATAATAAAATTATTGGTGCTATTCGTGGCAAAGAGGTTACTACTTTATTCTCAGGCTGAGTATTTTCATCACCTCATTTTGCTGCTTGGCCCGTGTTTCTCTTCTGGGTCCTGAAATCTCTGGATTCCTCATCACTGGATCTCATCTCGTCTCATCACTGGATTTTTGGATGCATCTTTCTATACTGGAAAAGCTCTGGTGAGTCCTTGAGAATGTCCGTCTCAAAGAGCCGCCCGCACTGAGGATGTCACCTTTCTGTTCCTTCTCCCTCACGGCATAGCCAGTTCGTCGTCGTTTTCTGAACTTCTTTCAGGATGGGGCAATCATGTTCATGTTTGCTGCCTTTGGCCTCACGCTACCCAGCTGTCCTCTGCAAGAGGTCATCTGTGCGCATCGCAGTCCTTTCACCGTGCAAATTGAGTCTGAAGGATGACCTTATTCTCCTGCCTTTGGGTTCAGCGGGATTATTCCCTCAGCTGTTCTGCCTTTTTCCTGTTGAGGCCACGGCAGGCTTAACCTCAGGCAGAGTACCAAAGGCCTAATAAATAGGGCTTATTATTTTGGGCTTGGTGCCATGCTAACCTGGTTACAGAGCTCCCAGCTGGCACATGTCTGGCTGGGGGCCGTGCACTGTGCGGTGCTGACCTGAGCAGCATCTCAGCACCTTAGAATCATAGAATGGTTTAGGTTGGAAAGGACCTTGAAGATCATCGAGTTCCAACCCCCCTGCCATAGGCAGGGACACCTCCCACTAGACCAGGTCCAGCCTGGCCTTGAACACCTCTAGGGATGGGGCCTCAACAACCTCTCGGGGCAACCTGTTCCAGTGCCTCACCACCCTCAAAGTGAAAAACCTCTTCCTAATGTTCAATCTAAACCTGCCCTCTTCCAGTTTAAAGCCATTCCCCCTCGTCCTATCACTCCATGCCCTAGTAAAAAGTCCTTCCCCAGCTCTCCTGTAGGCCCCCTTTAGGTACTGGAAGGCTGCAATAAGATCTCCCCGGAGCCTTCTCTTCTCCAGGCTGAACAGCCCCAACTCTTTCAGCGTCTCCTCATAGGAGAGGTGCTCCAGCCCTCGGATCATCCTTGTGGCTCTCCTCTGGACACGCTCCAGCAGGTCCATGTCCTTCTTATGTTGGGGACTCCAGAGCTGGATATAGTACTCCAGGTGGGGTCTCACGAGAGTGGAGTAGAGGGCAGAATCACCTTCCTCGCCTTGCTGGCCACCTTGAGAAATACAGGGCCGTTGCAGCTGATGTGCCCACCAAGACCACGTGGCACCAGGGACTGGGAGGAGCTGCTGGTCCCAGGGCAGGGACGGGTCTGCCGGGGGTGATGGTCATTTTCCACTGCCCCTGTCCTTGCATCTGATACTGAACAGCACAGGATGTGACCTCTAGTTCGAAATTAGTCTTTCAGAGCACAAAATAGTGGCTTCCAGGAGTGTTTTTTAGCTCCACGGTCTCAGCATGGTGGTGTCCTTACCACAGGCGACAGCGAGCAGTGCACAGGTGCCCATTGGTTCCCCTCGGCCCTCGCTGTCCTTGGGACAGCAGTGCTGGTGCGCAGGCTGGACGAGAGCCACAATGTGCTCCAGCCAAGTGTCCCGGNTACTGAACAGCACAGGATGTGACCTCTAGTTCGAAATTAGTCTTTCAGAGCATAAAACAGTGGCTTCCAGGAATGTTTCTTAGCTCCGTGGTCTCAGCATAGTGGTGTCCTGACCATAGGCGACAGCGAGCAGTGCACAGGTACCCATTGGTTCCCCTCGGCCCTCGCTGTCCTTGGGACAGCAGTGCCGGTGCGCAGGCTGGATCAGAGCCACAATGTGCTCCAGCCAAGTGTTCCGGTGTTGTGGTTTAGGCCAAATCGGCTACTGGGGACCTGGGGGACCCCAGATGGGACTGACAGATGCTCCCCTCTACCCCTCTTCGAAGACAGAGGCAGAGGAGGAAAAAGAGACTTATGAGTTTAGAAGGAACTAAACTACTTTANGGAGTCCTCCTCAGACGTTGGCCATTGAAGGAAGAGAGCTGACCCTTTGATCCTTCAGCTTTTATACTGAGCATGATGCAGATGGGATGAAATACCCTGTTGGTCAGTTTTGGGTCACCTGTCCTGTCCGCTCCTCCCTGCAGGTGGGACCCCACTATGCTTTTCTGCCTCTGACCTTCCAACGGGGCAAATAACAAAGTTCACTGTCCTTGGGTGTTATAGCAATAAGTATAAGCAGGAGCCTCTCTGCATCCCATGCCTGAGCATCAGCTATAAACATGGGTCTTATCACCCTGAGAGAGTGAACATTGTCTGCACAATATGCTGTTAATTTCAGTAGTTAGAAGAGGCCCAGCTAAGAAGTGAAGTTACTGAAAAAAATTGGTCCTGTTTTACCTCAAACCAGGACACCCGGCTAAGAGACCGGGAAACCAGGACCGCGGGTCGAAGCAGGGAGCACGTGTTGAGCGTGAAGCGAAAAGACTGACTCCTACTTAAAGCAATACTGTAGTAGCCATTTTGCAGACCCCTTCAAAACACTCAGGTGGGTGCTGCTACTGTAGTTCAGGTCCTTGTTGCTCTTCATATCAGCATGGGTGACGGTGATGCTTTTGCCCTGATACAGCAGTTGGAGTATTCCTGCCTCTCGTAAAACTGCTGTCTACCAGAGCCACAGGGCAATTACCCTTCTGATGGATGCAGCACTGCTCATGTGCACCACAAAAGAACCGTTATGCATCCAAAAAAGTGATGATCCCCTCTGCCCATGTGACAATAACTTCTTTACACTAAGGTTGTACTTGGTTACTGTCAGAAATGCCAACTTGTGTCTGCAGGAAGATGCTCCAAGGTGAAGAGTGAAAATCTATCTGGCAAATGATGACAGTTTCTAGTACAGAATCATAGAATGGTTTAGGTTGGAAGGGACCTTAAAGATCATCTAGTTCCAACCCCTCTGCCATGGGCATGGACACCTCCCACTAGACCAGGTTGCTCAAAGCCCCATCTAGCCTGGCCTTGAACACCTCCAGGGATGGGGCATCCACAGCTTCTCTGGGCAACCTGTTCCAGTGCCTCACCACCCCCATAGTGAAAAATTTCTTCCCATGACAGTGTCCAACTCATCAGCTAATGGAAGACACATCCCTGACTTATCAATGCCAGAATTTCAGCTGAAAATGCAAATTTTAAATATTAATTACAAATATGGTCCAATAAATAAAATCTCAAGGCATTTTATCAGCTACACTATATAAAAAAAAAATCCCGAGGGTTTTATACTTCCTAGAATTTGCAGAATTTTCTGGTTGGACATCTTATTGTTGGGAGAACTGCTTGGTCCCAGGAACTACCATCTAAGTAAGTGCTTCGCTGCATCACGCACATACTTTTTGCTTGGTTCTTCTTACAGTGTATACGTACCTGACTTCTAGAATTTGTCTTTTTGGTACTGATTTTTATAAAATAGGCTATATTATACAACGTGTCAAATATAAAATAGAATAAACTGAGATTCCAAGCTATGTGCCTCATGTTATTGAGGACTTTAGTCCAACTCACAGCACCTTTTAGAAACAACAAGAACAAAACAAAAGCGAAGAAACCGTAATTTCTCCTCCCCCAAACAAAACCCGGCGACACCATTAAGTTTGCGGTCGTCACCGGAAAGCACACGTGTCTTTGGTGAGACCGACCTGCCGGCTAGCACCAACAAACAATGCTTGACCTTTCGGTAACATCAAGAGAAGAGCTCTATTAATACGTGGCATTTCCTCTCTAGTAAGATTACATCCCGCCTTTGCAGGAAGAGAAACTCAGACCAACTTTTTTTTTTCTTCTTTAACTTACGATTCCAGCCCGGCGAGAAGAAATATAATTAATACTATGCAGCTTGGTATTTTGTTCAGCTCTAGGTATTCGGCTATTATCCTTGCGGAACGCTGCTCGGATTAGCGATCGAGCCAGGGGACTTGACTTCAGCGTCCAACGCGTGTCTCTCCTGCTTCCACTTCAGCCAGTTGAGGCTAATTCCTGCTGATTTGGAAACGGTTATCGAGTTCTGTAAGTGCAGCTGAGTCACACAGAAGCAAAAAGAAACTACTCATTAAAACTTCTTGTGCTTTTTTGGAGGGAGAGAGGATGCCTAACTTTTATTCTTGTGTCACAAGTAACATTCATTATGCTTCTTGGCTGGTGCTATTTATAGAAAAAGTACAATTCTGAGTGTGGCAAAGCTTTTCTTTTGGATACTCCAAGCGTACGGTACTGTTATGAACTACTGTAGTGTATTTAAAAAAAAATAAATAAACATTACAGGCAGATATGCTTTAAAAATAAACCATCTGCTTTAAACCAGAGTTCTTTTGATCCTTGCCTGTAAACAGCCGGTCACCGCTTGGAGGCAGGAAACTCTGGGCAGGGAAGGAGAGGTGTGAAATATCTGGGAGTCATTAAGCCGTGTAGCAGAAATGTAGCTACCAGTTACCGGGATCAGTAAACCCTGCTTACACAAGATGTACCACTTTTTCAAATTTTCTTGGTTCAGTTGGGTCTCAAAGACTTCTTGCCCTGTGGTCCTGCGTCCCCCAGGCCAGTGGCAGCAGTGGAACGGGATGCTCCCAGGGTGCCATCGTCCGCTACCGCCTCTTCTGCTGCCGCAGGGTGGCTGCAGCTCCCAGCGCTGCCCAGCATGGGAAATTCCCTCTTTCCCCTTCCTTTCTTCTTAGCCCTGTAGGAAATCCGCAGCACTGATCTGTCCCCAGATCACCTGCCCCCAAACCGAGGCATCGAGGACCTCCTCCCTGGAGCACCAAGAAATTTGTTTGGGCTGTAACTTTACATGAAGCCGCACTTGAGCATTAGAATCAAATAACAAGAAAATTCACTTATAAGAATGTCAGAGGAGGTTTGTGGGTGTTTTTGTGGTGGTTTATTTTTTTTTGTCACAGAGATCCCTAGAAAGCACAATGGAAAAGGTTTTCACCAGGGTAGTAACCACCCTGAAGAAAATCCATCAGGATTTGAAGGTGCCGATGGGAAGCTGCAGCGTGTGTCAGACCTGGTGGCACCAGCAGGGGAGGAGCGGTCCTTACCCGCTGCTGCTAGTGCCCCACCTGCCCACGAGGTCGAGGGATGGAAAGGACGTACTGCCCTGCCTATGCCACCACCGGACGGCGTGGGTTTGGTTGTCTTTCCTCCCCCCGTGAAGTGTGGAGTTTTTCACCGGCTGGAAGAAACTGATTGGACACAAAATAAGAGGAGAAGAGTGCAAGGCCGTGATTCAGAAAGCGTGCGTTACTGATAAAAGCTTCTACCGGAGGTCGGCTCCAGAGTACAGGACAGCAAGGATTCCTTTTTCATTCTAGGTTTGGTTTGTGCTCAGGACTGACCCATGTTTTGTGAGGTAGCTCTTTTGGGTGTATTATGTTTGTAACGGGAACGGCAGAAGCTCCTCAGTGATTTATAACGTGGCTATAACTATTAAGCTGGGGTCCAACTTCAGACTGCAGGAGGATGATAGTTTGTTAAAGGAGTTTAGTAAAATAGACGCACCGAGAGCCTTTTGCCATCTTATGGAATGTGCATCTGGACATGGATCAGGATTTGATGCGAGTCAGGTGCAACGCCGATGCTCAGAAAAGTTCTCAGGGTCTGAAAGTGTTTGCAATGTGTCTTGAAGCCGAGCAGCATCTCACCTTAATCTAATGTATATCTCAAACGACAGCCTTCTTCCACAACTGTTAGAAGTTCAGACTAATATTTGATCTGCAATCAGGGGATCATTTTTTAAAAATATTAAAGACTGTAACAGTGCATGAAGTTGTGTAACTTTCCCTCTTCCAATGTTGCCAAACTTCAACTACTTGGTCAGAAATATTCCTTATCAAAATAATGCCTGAATACGTACTTATTTATAGTTCTGGCAAAATTTGCAGGTGGTTTTGAAAAACAAAATAGGAGAGAAGCTACATTTGGGGAGGGGGGGGTGGGGGTGGTTAGTGCAAAAACATCTACACAAACCAGAAAGAAATCAACTGCAATGTCACACAAAACTGAGTCTCAGCGGCAGAGATAACCAGGAGGATGATGAGAATAACTGGTTAGTGTATTCCACATGAAATTCATGGTGGTGCTATTGAGTTAAATCCAGGCAGATGGAAAGTAAACTTTAGTTTTGGAGAACCGTTACCGGAACCAAAGTAATGGTAAAACAAAGCATCAGCTCTAACAACATTCGGTTAATAAAAGCCTTGAAAATTCCAGAATTGGACAAAAGGCCTGAGTACTATCAGGCCTACAATACCATTGCGCTTGCTAAATGAAAAACTTGTGAGAATTTAACTCCGAGGGTTTAAAAAACAGCAGTCTTTTCAGCAATTGCTGAGCACAGCGTAATTAAAATGGCTCAGCCCTGCTGTGCCTTAGCAGAATCTGAAACGTCTTTAATGCAGGACTGGAGAGGGCTTGTGAGCCCTACCGGGCTTCTTAAGCGAGGCCAGCTGGTCTAACAAAGCGAAATCAGGGAAGTCCTCTGTATTTTAATGGTAAGACATGTAAAAACAACGCCTCTCTGTCATCTGTAGTTACGTATGGAAAGACACGGCAACGCCTGGCAGAACTCATTCCACGCTTGACGATGTAAGTTCCTCCCCTACGAACGCAGCCCCTTCCCCAGAAGGGCAGCTGGACCTGTTATGTTCATTACATTTACAGTTTTGTTGCTCACGTGTTATCTGGAATTATAAGACAAACTGAAAAACAGGAAATTCCAATTAAACAGAACCAAACTTTTCTCCCGTGAGGGAGGTATGGGTTCATAGTGGTACCATGCGCTCGGGTACGTATCCACCAACCTCAACCTTGCTGTGACTCCCTATTTCATGTCCTATTTAAGATTTATGGAATGATTTAAAAACAAGACTTTAGATGGCCTTTGCTGTAAGTACACGTATTGTCTCAAAAAGCACCTGTAAAAAGGCATTCTGAGACTTCTTATAGAATAATTATTTGATGCTTCAAAACAACTCAGCTCTTGGCCGAGGGGTACTCTGTCGCAGACTTTTATCTTTTGCAACATTAGCAGCAAAGGAAGCTACCCAGCAAACCCACGCAGCCTGTCTACATGGTATGGCCTTCACTGGTCTTCTACATTTAATTAGAATTTAGTATTTAGCTCCCATGGGGCCTGACAAGGTACAGACCTTGAAATCTGTCTCTCTGTTAGCATGCGGCTGAGCACACACACGTAGAAGTGCCTCTTAAAATAAAGCAGTAAGTTCTCTCTCTGAATTTGAAATAGTGTCTTCCAAGGTATTCTTAGGTGAAAAGATGCGAAGAGCAAGTGAATGAAAACCAAATTTGCACATCGTTTTAAAACCCTTGCCTTATGAACACAGTATAAATCTTGTCATGCTAAAATTACGTACCTAAAATTTTACCAGCGGAACAGACACGTGCAAACTTAGTTGTTAACCACAGAAAATCCTTTAGGAATCAGTTTATAGCCACGTATGCAAAAATGGCAGTGCTTATTATAACTACGAGTTGCTTTGATTTATTTGCAGAAGCACAAGAAAGCATATGCAGCAAGCTCTGCAAATACTAAAAAGATCCCCAAACCAAACGCGACAACAAATTTAAGTCCCTGTTTTAGTATGATGGCAACGGCACACACGCCTCTGGGCACTTCATCACCAAATTAAATGTGCTAAGGACAGGGCCCGGATGCGGTCGGTTGTGGTTGCATGCATGCTGGGAAATGGCTTGTCTCAGGTGAGATTCGGCTTTCGTTAATGGCCTCGTTTGTCTCCAGAAGGCACCGAGGAGTTTCACTGGTCTGGCCAACAATTTGCAAAAAGTCCGGTCACCTCTCCCACCAGCACTATTCTCAATCTGAATATACTGTGGGTATCTTGTATGAACCACGTAAAGCCTATTTGAACACTGATTTCTCTGTACTCTGTTGCATTTTGCCTAAAAACGTTTGAAGGAGAGTGTAATTTCCAAGAAAATCAGACAACCGGTATTTTTAACCTATTTTTGGAGTTCAAGGCTGATACAAACTTCATATACAGAATATCCAGTACGTGTTTCTGTGGTTCAGTGAAGGACAACTTGCTGGGCTCTTCGCATTTGCTTCCACATAATGACAAAATCAAGAAATCCCACACTGCACTGAGAAAGATTACGGAGAAATGTAATTTAACAACTATTAAAGACATGCTCAAATTGCCAATAAAATAGGTCTAAACAAAATATTCAGATACAATGTAATATGTTTATTTTTATTAAATTCCAATTTGTAAAGGTCCCTTTTTAAACAAAACAAGAACAAAAAACCCAACACAATTCAGAGGGCTTATCTCATTTACCATAGTTTCCCCCACTCTTCACTTACCATAACACAAAGCAGCAACTTATATTATTAGTGCTCATATAGTGCACTTATATGAATTTTGATTTGTGTATTAAGCTTTAAATACAATGTATTTTCCGTGAACATAGCCCGAAGAGTACACAACATTACATTTCCAAAGCATATGTTTAAAAAAAGGACAATAAATGTATATCCAAGACAGTCAAACTCAAATATTTTGACTTGGCAAATTCTATAACAAGTAACAGCAATTTTAAACCGCGTACAAAGCAGAACAGTGCCAACATGCCTCCGGTCTGTGAGCTATGGTAAAATATCAAGCGTACATATAAAGGAGAGAAGCCAAAGAAACCCGCCACAAATTCAGAGCCAACCTGAGGCACACTTGACCACCGTGACCGAACAAAGGCAGCCCACTCCCCCACTCTATAATGCAAAAGAGCCCGACAACAACGAAAAGCACTTCTACGCTACGGAAAGTGAAACGGTAACTTCTTCCAATTTCGTCTCTGCATTTTCAAACAACTTGTTCAACAAATTTAAAGAGGAACACCTAATCATACCAAACAAACGTACAAACTATAAAGTCAGAGAAGCTCCAGAAGATTGCCACTTTCAACCTTGCATAGTGAGAGCTGGCATTGATATTGCTACCATAGCTTCAGCAGAAGATACGGAAAAGAAAAACCTTTACTTCTAAGTGATGCACATATGTAACATTTTCTTCACAAAATTCAGTTAAACATTGTTTTAGTAAAAGGGAAAACAGCTCTAAAAAGGGAAGGATAGTGTTCACAAGCTTAGAAATAAAAAAAATACAAAACCAGAACATTCCATAATAAAAAAAGAGAAAATAATGAACATTCCATCGTAACAGCACCTATTTTATCACTAAATAAGCCCCATACATGCAACAAACTACAACTACTGTATAAGGCTGTCAAATTAAAGGTTTACTTTTCATATAAACAAAGTGTAAAAATAGCAATAAGTTGCAATCTTCAAATTTAATGCTATGTGAGGATTCTGTCCCCCCAGCTTCATTTGGTAGCAATTTCAATATGCGTTTGATATAAAGGTTGTTCATCTAGGAACCGTGATACAAATACATTGTGCCTAGGACAGTATTTTCGTAGCTCTGTTCAGCCTTGACAGAATTGGAATGCTCAACCACACTACTAAGTTCGGGGATGCTTTCAGCAGTATCCCCAAAACCATGATAGTGTCCATAGTGCAAAGTATCTCCAGGGTCTTCCACCCACGAGGGCCGGTTAGAGACACAGCTACTTGGGCTCCCGTTCAGATGTAGAGATCCACACATATCAGTGGAATTATTCATGGCTTTTTCTGGTTCCTCGGTGCCGTTACTGGTATGAATTCGATGCCTACTGGGAGAAGTTATTCCAGGAATTATTCCGTTAGGTGTTAATGATAAACACTCCTCACGCCTGGCATCCATCCCACTGAGCTGTTGTGCGGCGGTGAAATCCAAATGTCCATTGATGGCACATCCATTTGTCAGTGCATTCAATATGGAGCTACTGCTATTCATATCTGCATTAAGAAATACACCTGTCACCAACAATTAAGAATAAATCGAAATACATCAAAATGTCTCCACTAAACTCCACTTATTTAAAAAATGTTTCCGTACACAGCTTTGAAAATAAATCTACCCTTTCTTTATTTATAACAATATAGGTAGTTCAACGTAATGACAGCTGACCAGTAAGCTTGTAGCATGGATTTTCATGTTGAAAATGCAACTATCTATCTACGTTTAATGTGTAGATATGCCTATACTAATCTTTGCAAAGGCAACGTGAACTTCTCAGAGTTTTTTCATTTAACTGTATGAAATAATTGTAGCAGACAACGCTCTGGGCAGTGTTTTGAAAGGTGGAATAAAAGGCATCTTTCCACCTTAAGTGCAATGCCTTCTTGGGATGAAAGATTATGTCCATGCTAGAAATGAGTCTCTGTGAGAGGGTGAAGGGTTTGGGTTTTTTTTTTTTTATTTTTCAGCTGTAATTTATCTGTGGCTCCTTTTTTTCTTTTTGGTGCTAACTCTCACAGTACAGTATACACTGAAATAGGTCAAATAAAGAAATGTTATGTTGGGGCGCTAATATAAAATGTTTGAAAGTTCCTCAGCAGCTTGCTAAATAACATACTACACAGGTTTGTATTTAATGGTAAGTTTGTAGTAACATCTGTACAATCCACATGCAATATGCCATACAACAGCAACAGCAGAGTGCACAGAAGACTAAAAAAGATTAGTAGGAGGAAACAAAATTCTAAAAATGTGCACGCAAAAACCGCTTACAACTGTTTTAAAGCAACTTCTCCTTTGAATTTAGTAATTAGTACAATATTTTTTATTTCCATAAACAGATTTTATCAGTATGTCGGAAATGTATGCTTTTGCAGTGGTACTCAAAGTACTAGCACAAAAAATGGGTGATATATTCTGCCTTAAAAATGTCTACTGGTAAAGGGCATCTAAAATTTACATCTATATTGGTAAAGATGAGCAAGGCAAACATATAAACTACAGACCTAGATGGTGACATTTAAAGATTTTACATTCCGTTATTATCCTTGGATACACGCACATATGTTTATGTATACATGAATGCATAAACTTATGTGCAAAACAGGATCACATTTACTGTGTATTTCCAATTCAAGCCAGTAAGTCTGTTGGAAACTTCCCACATTTGTAAAACACTGGGTTCCTGTTTAAGTGACACATGATGAGTACCACTGTTTGACAAGGAAGAATCTCAAGTTTTGGTTCTCTATCAGCTCTTCACATGGATACTATTTGAAATACGGATTACAACGCTGATACTTCACATACAGCAACACATAATGCCAAGAAATGTGTTCAACTTGTAACTCACTGTATGTACTAACTGGAGTTTCCTGTTTAGTCCCTACAAGAGTTAAAGTAACCACATCAGCTGAACTCACTAACCACAAATTCTTATTGAAAGTGGAAAAAAATTCCCAAACCCATCAAGACATCAAAGCTAATATTTCAGTGATGAAAACGCACAGAAGGGATTTCATATAGTGTTTATTAACTGAAAAGTGCAAAATTTTAACTGTTTAAAAATAAATCCTTATAGGCTGGCTTTGCCAAATCAAAGTTAATAAAAGTGGCATTACTGTTCATTAATATGCAAAAGTAGGTAATGAATACTTCTAGTGATAATTATAGAATGTTATTATTTGTTAAAAATTAGCACCTGTAGTAAGAGTACATTTATGAAAGACAATCATTTTTCCATAAATAAGAACACTTAGTAATTATCACTGGAATATATCATAGTCTACTTTTAAAGTACTGATTATTATATATGTGCATATATATTTATTCCTAATATATTAAAATATCTATTAATTATCATTCCCTTTGGTGAATCTGATCTGTGGTACAAAGCATAAACATATTTATCCCAGCACAAATTAAAGTAAGAAATTCATTTCTGAATGTAATAATGCACTATCATAGTAACTCCATGCCTTTACCTACAAAGTGCACAGAAAAAGTTGACCCAAGACAGTTTCAATTGAAAGTCTATACACATCCTGGGGTTACCAAAAGCATCTTGATCAAGCAGCCCTTAGAAAACTTAGAGCATTAATATTCACTAATACCAGTAACATTCTGACTGTTTTATAAAGATCGGTACAAAACACAAAAACTGTTTTCCAAGGTACGTTAGTCTCAAATACTAGTTTAAGACCTGTGATGTCCAGGCTTTTATTTACATAAAAAATCCCATAGCAGGATCCTGCACTTATATCACAGCGTCTGAACAAATTCTGAACACATGGTACATGTCTACACTATTCTTTATAGTATTTGTTAAACTATTTTGAATATAGTTTAGTTGTAACATACATTATTTTCAAAGCTATATAAGCACTAGGATATGTTTCCCTAGCAAGTCTTATAAGCAATTCTATCTATTTAATGGAAATGAAATTAGTAATTCAAATTATTTCTGAATTTCCTTTAACCTGAAATTTTAGCAACTAAAAGCAAGGCACGACGTAATAAAAGCCTCAGGTTAAAAGTGAAACAGCCATTGTGGATTTTTATCTGAAATAGTAATAAACTACTAATAAACCTTCTCTTTCACCATTACAATATATTGCATGAAACAGCTAATTTTAGATACCTACTAAACCCCCAATATAATGGGTATTACAGCAACACAACAGTTTTCAAGACTAGACAACAATGTGCAAAAATAAAGGACTAAGTTTTATACTTAAAAATAAAATGCATATTGATTCTTGCAACGACAAGGCGTTTGCATTGCAGAAACAGTGTATATTTCAATTTCTTTTGGTCCAACAGAAGTACTCTCCTGTTGTTTGGTGTCTTCAACCATTTGAATGTTGTTGTAGTTAACAGGAAACTGTCCACTCCCACCTGATACAACAGCAAACTCTCTATCGACGTGCATATTGTCAGCATCATCCTCAACTCCTCCATTCATCGTTGGTATTAAGCCATCAAAGCTGTAAGCTGATAAAAAAAAGGTCACGTTTAGTCATTGGTGAACACTTGAAAACTCAGTCAACAAACAGATGAGTAGTTTGATTATTAAAGCAAAAGCTTTTTACAAAGAAACATAAATTTTTCACATCTGAAAGCTTCTGACATGTCTGAGATTCCAAATGCAGAATAAGTAAATGCTAAGTACTTGCACATTCATTTTAATCCCTCAAAACAGAGAATTACCAGTGTACCTATCAGACTTCGCACCTACATATCAATGTACTATATGCATCTATTAGTCTGATGTACTAATAGATTAAATGAAGAGCAATTTAAGTTAATCACGTTTTGGCTTTACTGCTAGGGCACCTGACCGATAAAAAGCAGTCTCTACCTCACATTTGCCTCCCGGCAGTCCGGACTGCTCCCTCTTTCACTCCCAAGGGCCAGTTCCCACTAACCCATCCCCCATTCACCACCTCAGACTGTTCCAGGGATCCCCTCGAGCTGAACAAGCACATATGCCCACTGAGAAAAGCCGGCAAGTGGTCAGATTTTTGTGGGAAATGCTTTAATCAGCAAGCTGGGCTTGACTTCACTACCTCTTATACCCAAAGCACTGCTCCAGTACAATCCCAGCAGACCCTGCACTGCTCTCACACTGACATTAACACATCTTTCTACATACACTGCACACAATCCGAGTATTATGTTATAAAGGGCTACTTTAGTAGACTGCAAGTCAGCTCTCATTACCTTGGGCACAACAGAAACCACTTGTTTTTAAAGAACATTAAGCAATAGCTAAAGTGTTTCAGGGCCAAAGAGATCACACAGGGCTTAAAGGAGACCAGAGCCCTGGGATCAGTGGGCTGCAAATTACCCTAAACCAGGAACGGAATATCATTTTTTCTAGTTACCTAGCGGAATACGGAAGCACAGTTTCATGTTGGCCAATTCAAGGGTACACCTGGCAATGCCCCCATCCCCACCTCGCAGAGAACACCTAAAAGCAGCCATGCTGAGGCTGGTGACAATGCTATGGTCAGTCACCAGTTGCGTACAGCACACCAGTAGTGTGTGCAGCACGTACAGCACAGTGCAAAAGCCAACCGGCCAAGGGCCACGAACCAGAGGGGCAAGGTGCGGACTGCCGCCAACGCAGCCCTGTGAACAGTTGGCCTGGTGTGCATCATCATCAAATTTGGCCATGCGCACCACCCTCCATCAACCAGCCCAGGAAGCAGGGAGAAATTTCTGGAATTGATTTCAGAAAAATGGACATAAAATCCAGCTCTAAGTTTCCAAGTCAAAGTTAAAGCCTATTGGGTGTATATTCTGAAAGTGGCCGCCAAATTATTATTAAGTTCAGCTTCAGCCTTTGGAACTCATTTTTGCATCACATTTGAGCGAGTAATTAGTTTGTATCACGGCGTATCACGTACCAGTGTTGCTTAATTTTTAGGCTGAAGGGTTTTTTAATACTGTGCACTCAATAGCACATACACATGTGTGCATATAAACAAAACTACATGTAACCCCCACCCACTGCCCAGTTTAGCTATTCCAGGACAAAGGGTGAAGCACAGCTTGAGTATTTTTCTTCTTCCAACTCTACTGCTTACAGGTTCTTGCAAGGGGCACATGCTGTGCCTGGTCACAAGAAGTAGGTTTTTTCAAAGCAGTGATTGTTCTAGTTTGGGGTATGGCCATCAAAACCTGACTCTTCCCTGCAAATACATGTTACCTGCACTCTCTCTGAACATCTGGAATCTCCTATGCAAATAGTCTTTAAAGCAAAACAGACGCAGTGTGGTTTTGGTAAGGGCAAAACTACCATAAAATTGGGTTTGTTTTGTAAGATGGTTAGCTCAGCACAACGATGTACTGATGACTTCTCATTACTCAGATCTGTTGTTTACAAAGCGTCTCAAGAACAGTGATTCATTCTCACTCAAACAGACTTTTTACATTGACATGATAGATATTACTGATGCTGAGGGCAGACACGTCAGATTAGAAACTTCAGCTTCTGCAGTTGGGATGCATCTCCTAATTACTCTACAAACCTTCAAGCAAACCCAGCAAAGCTTTTGGCTTTGTTTGCAAAGGTCTTAAAATGTCATACTGGTAAACATTTAAAAAATTGCCTACTGTGATTCTCTAACATCTCTGTAATTGCTTAGGAGATCTCGATCACTTAAATGTATTGTCTATTTGTCTGCTTGATCTAAATTATCCACTGGACCAACTGTTCATGGTGAAAGGTAACGCAGATACTGCTATTTCATGACAACATATAGAATAAAAATAGCTAGCCCAGTGCCACTCCCACAGATTGTGGGCAAAGGTCACCTATTGACTACATTGGAGCCATTTTCTGAAACTAAAAGACATTGCTGAATATCAACATTCAGAAGGAATAGGTCTTCAAAAAAAAAAAAAAGACACCTATCTATCTTTGACTTCAAGCAGTGCCTCCTGGTAACAGAACATGAATGCATTGAAGACATCTTTCCATAGCTGTTATGGGCATCTGTTTACCACGTAAGTCTTCTCATTCTATGTAGCTACTTAAGGACGCTATTCCTGAAAAGCAGTCTTGCATTTAATTGCATAGGCACTCTTCTCCATCATGAAATTTTTATAGTTTAGACCAACTACATGAAGTAACATATCCCATTTATGATTGACTATGCAGTACCCATTAAGGCCTCTGATCCTGGTACAGTTGAAATGGTGTCTGGATGGCAAGTGCTAAAGCAAATACTACAGAGTGTCAATATTGATGTAACTTATATTGTCTGTCATATTTTGAAACGTAGTTTTAGTTTCAATTCCCCTTTTGCTATCTGTAATTAAGCCCAATTTGAGCCCATTTTATTTGGCTCACTGAAAGTCACATCTGTTAGAACAATACAAACTTTAACTGAAGAAAGTGTCTTCAATGAAGACATACAAAGTCCCTTTCCTGATGCTAGACATAGAAAAGAGAAATGACGTTTGAGTGCAGAATGCTGCATTCTCTTTAATAAGACTTTAATGGATGAGCAACAGAAAGGAAGCGGAGGATGTTCTCTACCGTGATATTCAAAGTTTTTACAAGATTTAAAAAAAGATTTCTTCATATAGCCACCAAAAAAATATATCTTCGAGGTTGTACTATCGCATCATTGCTGGCAGAGGAAGCAGCAGTATCCTCAGTGTGCAAGTCTGAATAGGAATCTTAAGGACCATTCTAGTCTTACATCCTCCTGTAAGATCTCAGTTTCCCTTGGAACATGATCCTGGAAACTTAAGGTATGTTAACCTAATGTCACAGACATAATCCCTCTCAATTTGAGAAATCTTTTTGCATTCAATTTCTTTCATCCATGTTATCTAGCAAACAGTTCTTTGAATTGTGAATGAATCCTGAAGTGGAAAATTAACATCAGAACACCTTTGTAACGCAACATCATTGGCTCTCCTGAAGTAGAAGAAATTGAGGAAGAAGGAGGAGCTAACTTCAGCTCCTACTCTTCCACATATTATTGTTGGCATCACGTAACTTTAGCACTCTCTGGAAACAGAAATTTCTGAAAACACCAAGATGATGACAGGGAGAATTGGGATCTTGTGGCATGGAATAGTTGTATTCATCTGCTTCTTGTATTAATATGTAATTTAGAGCTGTACATGAGTTTGTCAATAATAGTCAACATTCACTCTGAAAGGCTTTAAAATGTTTATTTTCCTTTCTCAGCAACAGTATCACCCCATCCCTTTTACCTCTGGGGTCTCACCTTCCGTTCTAGCCTTCTTTACTCCAGCAGACTCCGTATCTTCAAAGGATCTCTTTCGACTTGTCCCACCACTGAATGGATTGGGACCTGCATTCTGATGAACCCCATTTAAGGTGCCATTGCTATAGAAACGATTCAGGTGACAGTTCTGGAGGTTCAAGAGAAACTGGGCACATTCTTGGAAGCCCTGGGTATGTGCAAGGTCTGCTGCTGTCAGGCCACTGGCATTTCTCAAGCTGTACAATACAAAGAAACTGAATTACACTCATTCATCAAGCTAGCTTGCTGCTGCTGCTGCCCTTACTGACTATCTATCTGTTGGTGACGAGAGAAAACATACACTTAGCAAATTTCCATTAAGAAATTAGTTATCAAACTTAGTTTTATAACTAACTTAACTTTTCGCACATATATCTGGCTTCTAAGCAAAATTTGGGAGACAATACACTTTTAAATAAAATCAATATACTATGTGCCTTAAAAAAATCTTCCTGTTTAAACTTCTCAGAATGCTTTATTCTAAAATAGTCTGAAGTATCTGATCTTTACATAAACTTCAGACAAATTTAAGCCTTGAATTTTACCGTCTTCTGCAGTTTATTCTGCAATCTACTGCTTTAACTTGAGCAAAAGATCAAATACTCAAAACAAACTTAACATGACTTGGCAATTGTCCATGGCATTCTGGCTTCTAAGGTAACAACATCATCACTATTCTGCCTAACAATAAAATATATACATATACAGAAAAAGATAGATAAAGATGCTATACTTAGGTATGCTTTGCTTATACTTTTTTTTCTGGTTTGTTTCTCATTTCAAAGTGTGTGACATCATAAGTGCTGGGACTTGCTTTGTTATTTGAACCAAGACTTTTCCGTGCACTATACAATGGCACTAGATTTTGGATATTCTAATGCATCAAGGAGATTATAAATGAAATCAGGTGGGACATGTAGAGATGTAGAGGTTTAATTTGGAAGACTGCTGTACCACTTGCATTTATACAAACGTACAGTATGTCTGTGCTTAGAAATACAGGCTAACTTCATAAGAAAGTGCATAAAACTGGAGACGAAGGCCACAAATGACAAAACTAGATTGTGAAGCCAAAGATGCCTATAAATCTTTCCTAAGCCTTTCCAGACAGATCTAACTAGTCAGAAAATTGAATTTTTGTTTCTTGGCTTCAGTAGTTTAGACAAGTCCATTACTTAAAAATCCAGAAACAGACCAGCCAAGAGAATAAGAATTCAGAAGATTAATAGACTCGATTCTGTTGAAACTCATATGAAGTAGAAAACAACTTACTTCAAATCACGTGAAGAAAACAAAGAACAAAGCCCAGATCTGCTTCCTGGATCATTGCAACTTATTTGCTATAAAAAGGAGACTAAAAAAATCTTTAGAAACTATTACAGCAAGACTAATTCCATAAATGGATACTGCTGGATTGCACAAAATTTGGAAGAGTAAGTCAAAATACTCAAGAATCAGAAAAGCCATTAGGCTAGACCACAGTAATTTCATTCCATGCTACAGTATTCTAAGTCACCATTTACTTGGACTACTAGTGAAAACCGAGAGAAAAGCAGCCAAGAGTCATCTAGAAAGAAAGACTTTAGAAGAATGAAAAACCTAGCCAGTCAAAAGAAATGAAACCTCAAGGTAGAGACATTAGTTTTCAATACCTAAAAGACAGCTGCAAAGAGAATAATCTGTTCTGTGCATCCACTGCAGGTAGTATAGGAATAGGATTAACACAAACAAAGGATATTTGAAGTTAGGCATTAGGAGAAAGTTTCGGAGTACAAAGGCTGCTGAATCTCATTTTAAGAGCAGATTATCATTTCAGAAATTCTGCAAAATAGTCAGTCCTCTCCCATGCTAAACCAGATGGCCTGCTGAGGTCCCCCTGCTAACCAACATTCAATGCTCTTTTAGTAGTTCTAATTTACTTGTGTAGCATACAGACGTAACACATTGCAACTACAACTTAAGAAACAGAAATGTCAACGTATCCATCTTGGTCAAAAAGAATAGCTCAGTTCTCTGAAATCCATTTTAAATTTGCGATCCCCAAAAGGACAGTAAAGGAAATCTAAGCAAGAGCAAACTGAAGTTATGCAAAGATAAAAATGACGAAAACAATATGGTGTTGACTGACCATCTAAGTTAATAAAACTTCAAGGAGCAAGTAATTCTATTACTTAGCAAATGTTACTGAACTGTAACTCGGCCTTAAAAAAACCGACTGTGAGACAGACAACATTTAAGTCACCATTTCCCAAAGAAATGTCAATATAAGTTGCCAGAGGCATTTGGAGATGTACAAACTAAGATGCAAGTGCGCAAGGTTACATGACCGAACTCTGGGAAAGAAAAGTTACAGTTCCCAGAAATTAAATAAATGAACTTTAAGTTAGTGTTTGTCAGATTTTAAAATGTCATGACCTTTGATATTTTTAGATCTGTCCCCTTCCCACCTCTTCCTGAACAGCTTACTCTTAACAGGTAGACAAAGATGTACTTGTTCTACAGAAGTATTCTGGAAGCACTACATAGGTTTTCAAGGGACTCAAGCACATTGGATAGAACATTCTTGCTTCTGCGAGTTTAGAAACGTCTCTTAAAAATCTGAGTCTGAATTTAGCCTATCAATTTCAAGACAACTTCCTGTGCTCAGAAGTTAATAACGAAAAAAGGAAGAGGCAAAAAAAAAGTTCAATCAATCAAATAAAAAATTACAGGATCTAGATGACTCTAGAAACTGGTTGGCCAACTGCTATGAAAGAGAACACAACTGCTAAGTTTGCTCCACTATGTCTCAGTGGGAACACTAATATGAGTACCTTTTCTATATCCAGTTGTCAACTTCCATTAATTTAACTGAAGCTTGAATATTCTGGGACTTTCAAATCCTTTGAAATTTCAGTTAAACTGTCTTGCATTCCAACATTAATGGGAAGGAGAAAAGGAGAAGTTGACAAAATTGGCAGAAACTCTGAAGTCTCACTTTCTCAAAAACAGCCCAGGAAGAAAAAAAAATACCTACTTCTTTAGTTGACTTTTCTAGCCTTCTCTAGGAGGAAAAAATCTGTCAGTGGGAACACAAAAGGCAGCAAGAACTAGCTGTACTATACTAGCTCATTATAACAAAACACAAGTAATCCAAGAAAAAATGGCTAACTCAATTAGCTACATGCACTAAATAGGAAAGAAAATGCTCTTAACAGGTATCCAAGAGTTCTACCAGACTGATATAGCTGTATGTATTTCCAAAATATGTAGAAATACTGCCATCACTGTGAGGATTCTCAGTGCATAATAGAAAAATACAATCTTATACAGTCCTTCTAGAAACCCCGAAGTGGAGTTCTTGAATGAATTAAAAAGCTAGGACATCTACTAGACCATTCCTCAAAAGTGCTGATCTGGACTTGGAGTGGAACAGCAGTAGTTAAAAGGAACTGGGCATACACCTGTGACTAAATCTGCAATGTATGGTCTACCTCAAATGCTGCCAATGTTTGTAAATGAAGCAGCTACCTCAGCTTACTCCATGAGCTAAGAACATAAAAGACATTATTGTAAGCAGACTCCATTATAGGAATGAAAATAGAAATGGTTCACTGCCCCAACTACACGAAAGACTAAGATGGGTTCAATCTCTTACGTGTAATCCCTATGTCAGTCCTTGGTTATGAACTGCAATTATATGTAAACTGACTATCAAGTGAAGTGAGGAGTAGTAATAGCCAAATGAATCGTCAGTTAAGTAGACTATGCATGACACGGACTGCATGGTTAAAAAAAATAAATCAACAAGCAGGAAACTCAAAGAGGTAATTGATGTAAAATTTTCAACCACTTCAGTTATTAGCGATCTCCCTTGAAAGGTATTTCTCTTCATTTCTCACAGCTGCCTACATAAAGAAAAAGGATTTGACTAGGTAAAGAATATTCTAACTGAAAAAAACTTCAAGACCCAGACTGCGGATGAAAAGCAGTGACTAAAAGCAATGTAAACCGTTGGAAAACGTGGATGGAAATACCTCAAAATTTCACATCTCTCAAAAAAATCTTCTCTTCCACCCATCCTCTGTTTTTTTCCAAGTTAAAAATCCCTTCAGTTCTAGTTTTGATCTTTTTACCCTGAACACCTTGAAATAGTGTAAGCGGCAAACTCCAGAACAAACTGTTTGATATTAAATCTTCAGGCGAGCTGCCCTTTTGTTACTGCTAATCATACTGCAAATATGACAGCTCTATTTCTGTAACTGCATTACTCAGAATTTAAAAATGAGTAAGGAAATTTCCTGCAGGTTTGGTGGGTGGGTTTGGGTTTTTTTGTTTGTTTGGGATTTTGCGCACACTCCCCCCCTCCCCCTCCAACAGAGATGATGAACTTGAGGACAAGCTTATATTTCTTTTCAGGGTTTTTGTCTAAGCTAGGCTACCTAGCTGAAACAAGACAAGGCAAATAATAACCTACAGAGACTGCTATTTTTCAAAGATGATCTTACGAAGGAAGAAGCTACCAGTAAGGAAGGTGTAGAAGGATGGAAGAAAGCTGTATTACAGAAAAGAAAGTCGGGCTAAGCCTTGAAAAGTTACATGCATTTTATGATTAGCCAGTCTTTTATTAAATAGTAATCACTGACTTGGTGCATTTTTTCTAAAGGTTGGCCTTAGTTACTGTCAAAACAGACAGTTGTGCTCCAAAAATTTAATTCCCTCTCCAATAAAAAGTCAAAAACTGAAGACATCTCTGAAGGAGTTCAGTCCAGCTACAGGAACAGGTGGAAAAACTGAAGAAAGGACACTGAAAACTAAAGCTCAAATACCATTCAATTTTTGGCACCTACACTCCAGACAGGAACATACATGATGGCATGAAATGACAAACAGGAGAAAAATTCCTCACTTAACCTTACCCAGGACTAAATGCAGTTTTGGGAAGTGGTCAGAAAGTCAATTCACTCTATGCTTAGAAAACACACGCCTTGCATCATTTCCAAAGCAATTCAAGTATTTAAAAAATGAGTGAGTCCTGTTAAGATTATTTCACTTGGCAGTATTTTTTTTTGCTTTACAGTTCATTCTTCTTTCCATGTAATTCTTATTAGACGAACAAATTAGAATTATGAAGCGTAATATTATTTACCCTCAGCCTTCTTGTAGGCTAAAATCCAGGAGCTGGGAACGATAAAGACATTGTTTTCCTCAAAGTACAGAAGTATGAGATGCTAACTCCAAAGCAAAAGAAGAAAGACAAATGTAATTGGAAAGATACATTTTCATATTATAAAGTTATTCTAAATAGAAAAAATCCATGCAAAATTTGAGGAAAGTCTGGATATGGATGAGTAGAAGTAGGCGATCTTGAAGTTCCTTGACAGATTACGTTCAACAGCTGAATTGTTCTGTAGTGACAGTTCTTTTATAAATAAACTCAAAATGTGCACTCAACATATTAAGAGTTAAAACTCTGACTTTTGTATATACATTTATTCACACACCTTTTACAGTGCTCAAAACAACACTCATAACACATTTTTCTTCTTCCATCAAGTGATGTCCACAGACAGTCTTCAAAACTGGCTAATCTCGGCATGAAGAGGACTTTTTTTTTTTACATCTGTTTTTCTCCCTTTGGTTGACACCATCAGAACTCCCAGTTTAAAGGCCCAGTTCATCTGAGAGTCCTGGTATCAAATTAAAGCAGCTATTAAGAGGACACTGATGAAGCATATGTTTACATTTCCTTCTTCTGAAAAGCTTTTAAAGATGCTGGCTGTGAGTGTAATTAAATTGTTGTTCAAAAAAAAAAAAAAAAAAAAAGAGATAAATACGTTACCTGACCAAACAGGACTGGTATACAGAAACATGAAGTTAACTTTCAGTTTAGCTTTGGTTTAGGAGGATGTTTTTATTATTTCAGTCTAACCACAATTTGTTGTTTTGAGAAGTTCACTACAGGAAGAAAACAATCTGAGGCAAGCTCGCAAAAATATTCAAGACACTTCCACTATGATTAAGTTATAGAAAGTAAAAAAACCAAAACAAGTAAAACTTAGAATGGTTTAAATATAGCTACCTTGGTGTAAGAAGATTTACTTCAAGATAACTTACAAAATTTACTCTTAGAAGGATCTGTAGAAAGAAAAGATAGGCCTGTGCTTCTCGCACTGAATTATAAATTATACTGAATTTACTTAGAAATAACTTAATTTTCAGTTGTTTCAGTTGTTCACATTTTTTATAATTATTGGAGGAAAAAAGCAAGTACATTTCTATGTGTCTTTAATATAGAAATACATTTGAAATGGGCTGCCTTCCACTTATAATGTCACATACCTTGGAAAACAAAACAAATGTTTGCTACAAAAAGTCAACAGTAAATCTTTTTGGAAAAACCATTCATATATGTAAAAAAATCCCCTAGATGTTTAATTTTAAATAGTGATTACATCACCTACAGCTTACTGTGTTTTTGTTAATGCCATGCGACAATCTAAGAAAATAAAACCACAGTTTTCGTATATCAATGAAATATCTGTTAAAAAATACTGATCTCAACTTATCTATTGTTAGTTTACAAATAAAAATGTAGATAATTGTAAATTAGGGTAAGCAAAGCATGCAAATCTATAGATTCTATATCTGAATTCCTAGATTAGCATTAAAACCAATCACCGCAACAAATACCTCAACAGTATGCCTTGTGTGCAGAAAGGAAGCGATACTGAACATTCAATGCCACAACTGTAAGGTTTTCGGAGAAGCACCTGTGGCAGTTTCAGCAGTTTCTATATGGAATGCTCCCCCTTTCTAGGATTACTTGAAAAAATCAAGTCAATTCGAATTACGTAGCTGTAAAACATTGACATGTGTAGTTTTTACAGTTTCAGAATCTTCTGTTTGATTTAAACGGGCAATGGTGCATAAACAGGAAACTTATATCATAAGGGATCACATATTTGCAGGCAACATTACGATTAAAAGTTACATTAACATACATAAAGTGCTGTAGCACATTATTCAATATGTAAGCCATTATCATGTGACCACCTTAACAACAAGATACTAAGCCTTTTATGCCTTTAAAGTATTATTACTTTCATCCTGAAACCAATTTGTCAGTTCTTCACTGAAATTTATATAGAATGGATTAAAATTACCGGTCAACTCATGGCTTCAATTACTTTAAATTTAGTAGGCTGTATCTCAAAAGAATTAGTAACTATTCCTATACGAAAATTAGCAGATACAAGGATTAAAACAAAACAAAAGAAAGAGAAAAAAAAGATCAGAACACTAAAAAGCCCACAGTGAGAAAAAAAAACGTTTCCTATATAAACATCAGTATACTAGTCTAGAATTTCTAAAGCAAAATGATTTTAAATACTAAACTTTAAGTGTTTTAACCCTTTGGTGTCCAAATACAAAAGTTGTGAAATAGTTTCAAACATGGGTTTTTTTTCAGATATCAAGAGAAAAAATATTCTTAACTAAACAGATGTGTGTCACTGCTGGGGATAGCTGTAAAAATTCAGGCTAGAATTACATACTGGGCATCTACAAAAGCACAAGTTGGTGCCAAGTTTTTATTTCACAACAAAACATGTGGCAGCTGAAATCATTTTACACTTTTAAAAACAATAGTAGAGTTTCTCAGAACATCCTCCAAAATCATAACAAGGTGTATATACTGAAAAGAAAGAAGCTCTTCTTTGTGAAGCCACTTTTTTTCACATCAAAATCAAGGTTCACTATGAATTATGCTGGCAGAAGAAAGAATTCATTAACCATGGTGGGCAACATTAGAATTACTAAAAGTATGACCATCAGGTGGTGATTTATTGCTGCAACTGCATTCCAATTTAAATGCTTTAAGAAAGACACCGAATAGTGGACTTCGATTTTCAATACCTCTTGTAAAAATAATTCACATTTCCAAGTAAACTTTTGCCTGAACAATATAGGCCTATCTGACTTTGCCTGCTATCAGCAATCAACAATATTTTTAAATTCATATCCAATTATGTAAGAAGCGATTCCTAAACACAACTCACAAAAGGAAGGTAAGAAAGACTATTGTAACTCTTAACAAGTCTGACTGCAATACAGCATAACAAAAAAGACCTTCTCTATTAAAATGAAAATAAGTATTTCCTAATCACTAGCAAAAATGAATTCCAAATAAGCACCTTTTTAGTACTGGAGCCACTTTAAGTCCAAAGACAGTAAGAGTTACTTAGCCAGTCAACTTTATGAAAATGAGAACTATCATTGCTGCTGCTACCATGTTTCTAGAAACAGACCAGGAATTGCAGATAAAGTTGCTTACAAAAAGGAATGCATTATGGAAGACTACCAAGGAAACGTTCAGTGCAAACTCTGACTTGAAAAGATCAACAGCCTTGCAATGCGGATTCTGCCAAGATGCCTCTAGTAGCAAATAAAATCACATTATTCTCCTCAACATACCAACTGAAAACCAATGACAGCCTAGAATTAGAAAAATTAAGAAAAAAAGCATGTCTCAAATGTGCCAAGCACAGAAGAAAGTTCAAGAGATTTAGTACAAGAACCATGGACAGTAAGAGCTTAGGAATAAAACTAAAGAAAATATGTAAATGAATTTTAAAGTATTTTTGTGCCAAAAGGGGAAAAAATCAAGAATGAAAGGACTAAAGGTATTAGATGGAATCATTATTTTTCGGTAATAGGCACGGAGAGGGAGACTATCAAACTACATAAAAATTTCTTTTTTGTGACAAAAATAACTTGATGCTCTTACTCAAGCAGACAGAAGATCTTTCACATTAAGAAACCGCTGAAGTGCATAAAACCACTTTAAATGATCTTCACAAAAGAGTTTTTTCAACTTAGATTTTCCTCCATTTAAATGAAAATTTATCTACCACATGTGGGCAACATCAAGCAAAAGAGAAAGAAGGAAACAGAAGCTGAAACAGAAGAATAGCATTTTCCCTAAGTTACACCTGCCAAAGCTCTTCCAGGGTTTGTTAAGCCTCCATACAATGAGATACAGCTTGTAACCTATAGCACATGTCATTAGAAAACTTTTCTGACCAACCTAAACACGTTCTGGGCCACGCCACAATGGCCTACTGTTTTTTATCCAGGTTCAAAGGTACTAGTTGAACTATGATCAACTTTTCGGTAAATACACAAACTAGAATAGCAAATTGAATCCAAATCAACACATTCAAAGTTACAGTCAACGCGCTGCAATTCACAATTCTCCCATCACATATCCAGTCAAAA
The DNA here is from genome assembly GCA_008711295.1 of Anarhynchus alexandrinus. Lineage (NCBI taxonomy): Eukaryota > Metazoa > Chordata > Aves > Charadriiformes > Charadriidae > Anarhynchus > Anarhynchus alexandrinus. The sequence continues at coordinate 345,176 of VUYV01000180.1, read as the reverse complement.
AGTATCTGCAGATCAAGCATTGCACCCATATAGACCATCACCACCATCAATGTCTGGGCTAACCATCAGAACTAACCAGACTATTGTATTTGGGAATATACTGCACCATTGCTTCTTCCACTGTATCTAATGTCTGCTCTGGCCAAGTTCCACTTCATAACACTTGGGTTTCTCCACCTGACTTAATCGCACCCAGGTTTCTGTTGCCAGTAACAGCTTATCTTACAGAAAAAATATCCTATCTGAAGGGAAGCTGCACAGTGATTATTAGCACAGTATCATATGTGAAGGCAAATCACCCCTAACAAAAAATCCAGACCTTCCTGTCAGAAATCTGAGCTATCCTCATGTAAATCTTGGTAACACTTCCATGTTCTTTATCCAGCTCTTTTGGACTGAAGAAAAGCCAAGAAACCAGTGCTACAAATCACAAAGCCTTGTCACTAACGAATAAGCTCCCCTATCAAGCTGACCCATATCCTGTGAACTTTCTTTATGTTCCAGAAAGGTCATATAATATCATTGCTTTAATGAAAGACTTAACTTTATTCATAAAAAGTACACCCTCTCACATTCTTTTCTATTTCTGAACTGATGTCAGTAACTACCCTTGTTGTTCCATCCCCACTAAAAATAATCCACTCTCAAACCGAACAGGAACTCAGTGGTAAGAGTTTGCCTCAGCTTCCTGCTATTATTCAGAACAGCTGTAACTGAAAGCTACCCTTTTCCATCCTGGTTTACTGTAAGACTGAGCCTCTCTTCCACTTTTTGATTTGTCAGTTATCCATGCAGTTATGTCCTGCTTCAGTATTTCCACATCTTTCTTTGAGACTAAATCCAAATTACTGCCTTACTTCATGGTCACAATCTCCTACAAACCACCTTAAGTTCTTCTACAATGATGGCAATCAAGCATGAAACCAAACATGGGAGAAATTAGCAAGCTTTACTTGTAATTATTTTGCAGGAGAATTAGAGTTTCACCACTGAAACGTACAAACCACTTTGACTTTGCCTCTCCGTAAGTATCTACATAAGGCAGGAAAAGAAGAATGAATTCCAACAGCTGTAGCCTCCATGCCGCAGAATGCTCACTACAAGAACACTACAGTGACAGCCCTTAAAATGCTTGTTATAAACAATGAAGAAGAACAGCCACATTTTTTCATCAACTATACTGCCCTGTCTAATAATGCAAGAGCAGTAGTTAATCCAGCAGTTTAACTGCTATCTAGAGAGCAGACAATCAGGTTTGCAAAAAGAATCGTGTGTGAAATGGTTTCAGTTTGAAAACTATCAAACAGATTATACAAATATTAATATACTAATTAACAGATAAGAACCACTCTGTTGAAAAAGCACCTAAGTCCTATTCCTAAACAAATAATTAGTAAGAACCTGAAGCATTATTTTCAAGATGAGGTTAATGACCATAAGAAAGTAGGATGCTGATTCTTCTACACTGAATCAATGCAGCAGTACAGCTTCTAAAGTAGAAAGACGAAGTAGTAATGGCACTTCACAAGCATGGTAACACCAGAAATGGGCTGCAGCTCAACACTAGAAGCTTGGTAGTTTAACTAGCTAGGTTAACAAAAACAAGCAAATGTTAAAAACCTGCAAGCATCTGCTAAGATTTTAAGAAATCGGGAACAAATCCAGAAACTAATGGAGGAGATCTCTGAACCCTGAGACCCTTCAAGAGAACAGGCCCTTTAAGTTTCCCCTCCAGACTGAAAAGGAACTGAGGCTTTATGACACAGAGGAATGGCTGATTTCTGTGTTATCATCATGAAATCTACACATCTTTCTTGTTCTGTCTCTTCACTAAAGGTGACTGAATTTCAGAAAGTCAAGAAGTCTCAAAAGTACAAATAAGAAGAACAAAAGAGATATCACAGGACTGGTGATAATTAAAATGTGAAGCAGATTTCAAACAGAAATGTATTACAAGAATTTCACAAAAGGCTAACCAGAAGCACTAAAAAAATTCACATTGGACAGATTTCTGTTATGGAGGATGGAGAGCAGTTGTGAAGAAGAAAAAAGAAATTAATGATGCTTTCTTTTAACAACACAGTGCAGTTCATGACACATAAATTTGCAAAGAAGAATTAAAATTAAGCCACTGTCAAAGAATGGGAATACAATTTTTGCTGAAAAACTAGAGATGGGACATTTCTGGCATTACAGAAAGAGTGAATTTACACATTAAAATGAATGCAAGACAGCTTTAATGAGAAAGTGGCTGAAGTGTCTGCCTAAACTAGATCAACATCACGATACGAATCTGTCAGCTGGTAGAAGCAGATGTACCGGTAGACTTATCCCAGCATGTCAGTTATTCTCCCCAAACTTGGAGACCAGAGTGTAAGAAACCAGAAAGGAAAGTATCCCTTTGGTGGTCTTGCAGCATCCCATCACAGTATACAAACTAATTTTCCCCAAAACCTTAAGATTCCTGGCAGGCAAATAGAAAGCTTTCCTGTGCTACTATTCAAGCATCTTGACCAACAGAAGTACAAGTACTTGTGTTCAATTGGATGGATGCATATCAAGCCACATCCCATCCCACAAGTTACACCTCTCTTTATCCCAGGATAATACAGTGTTTGAAACTTCTCTCCTAGCTTTAAATCAAGTCACCAAGTAATACACAACTGTTCAAATGACAGTCGCAGAAGAATTTTTATTCAGAAGTAAGTAGACGCAAAGCACAGGTGAATTGCATGAAAATGGACATGAAATGGAAAAAGTTCAAATCAGTATAATTAACAGCTGCATCTGCTTATTTTTTTTGACTCAGCAGTGTCCTGTGTTTATAGCTGAATTTTATATTTATATATATGCTGTGATGCAATCTATGTAACTATATTAACATCCAGCATTTCAAAATTAGTGTAAAAGAGCAAAACAAAACATGGCACCAAGAAGGCTTCTCCTCCCTAAAGAGCTGTGGACACTTGTTTGTCACCATGATAAATAATACACAATTAACCATACATAAATCGCATAATTATGCTTTTTAGTGAAAATCCAGCAGTTATTATGGATACTTTAAAAGGTACTATCCACATTAAAAAGTCAGTTACACAGCAAACCTTTTCACTCATATGAGGACATTGTGACCACCTGCTTCCCCCTCTTCAAGGGTCCATGAATACCATAGTTAGTGGAGCAACCATTTTTATGGCTGTAGGACATACTGTGCACAGAATATGCTTCAGCTAAAATGAGAAGGTAAATACCACAAAAAAAATCAAAATATTTTCACTAGGGTACAATTATTATTTTTTAATATTATTAAAAATTTACACAGGAATAGAGACCCAAATTCTCTCTCATCAATTAGGAAAACAATGCAACAACTTCACGAAATTTAGAGACTGCAACATACTGTTATTTCTCTGTAAAAGCAATACACTAAGAAGCCTAAAATAAAGTAAACTAGAACAATTCAAGTGAAGCAATTTTATTCAAACTAAAATTCTTACTTTCATCCTTCCTGGACTATTGTTAATATTCTTTGGCTTTCAGTATAACCAAAGGAGTGAATAAAGTAGAAATACGGTAAACACTTACACCAAAGATTACACTAGTCCAAGTTACTTAATTTTAACAGCAGTATTTCAATAATCACTCATTAATAAAAAACACATTTCTTGCAATATTACACTACTGATTACTAGTGTTCGTGTAATAACAAAATCATAACGTCCCTGTTCTACTTTTGATAAAAAAACTTGGGATGGTGCAATACTTGATGTATACTATAAATACCATGTATAAGAAGTGTATTTGACTATTTGTAGTTACAGGGGATATTCTCTGCATCTTCACGTAAGTAGATTTTGAAACCCTAACTGTACGAAGAAGTGAAGAAAAAATTGGATTAGAAGATCTAATCCCCATAAAAAGAAGGCCATATTCACAGTCAGTACAAATCAGCACTTAGTTATAGTTAGTGCTTAGTTCTGTATTTAATAAAATTCTTGCCTTGGCCCTATATAGTCAATTATCATTTCAGTTAATACATACAAATTAGAATTCAAATGTATCGATAAAATCCCACTCCTTTTCTTCTAACCGAAGCCATAAAATAAAGGAGTCAACACTTTCAGAGCATCTACATTTTCAAGATGTTACAAAAATCAGGAAATCAACATAACCATTAAAGATACAGGGCCAGTTTTCAAACCCAGATAACCCAAAATTAATCCATGGTATATACATGGCGTATACACGGATTTGGCCCAATTTAACATATTAAGCCTAGAAACTGGATTCTATGGAAAAAAATCCTCACCCCATTCAGTCAATAGCTAGCTCTCTCAGGTGACAGGGCCAAGTCCTGATCCTCTACATGACTAAACATGTGTTGCTCCACCAGCCTATTGCATTTGCATCCCTGATTTTACCATTTCCTGGACAGGATCTGATATTTAATTACCTACAGAACTTGTGACAAGTCTATCCTACTGAAACACAGATGGAATTCAAAGTTAGAAAACTGAGAACTCAAATTATTCCCTGTTCACTAAAACTGCTATAAACCTACACTACTTCTGCTGCAAATAGCTTTGGCCAAAGGCAGATATCCTTCTCCAAGTTTTACAGAAATGTTTTGCCTACGGCTTGCAAATACGATGTTTCAAAAGCAAATTTTTTGTTCTGTAAGTTAAAGTTGCAGCCACATCTCCAACCTCAGCTACTTATTTGGAAAGTCCTATGGATGTAACTGTCCTCTTCTTTACATCAGACTCTTAACTCACTCATTTCACATTGTTTATGCAGTTCCACAACTTCTCTTTTGATTGGATACTTTGTAAAAATCACAAGATTACATACTAATTGATGATGATAATTAAGGTTTGCTCAATTCCACAGTAAATTTATATCAGTTTATCTTAAGATATCTGAAAGTGAGTACAAAATGGGAATTTAAAAATTTAAGACTGATTTCATGAACTTGTCAATAACTGACCTACAGCTGCGTAAGCTATTTCAGTGCCATTTTCCTATGAAGCAATCTCTTCATATAAAGCATTTTGTTCATTACTATTAACTTTAAAAGTACTCTATTTCCTCAATACTCTATGATACCACTGAAAGAGTTATATTTTATGGTATATTTATCAGGGCAGCATTAGAAAAACAGTAAGATGGAAACCAAAGGGTAAAACAAGAAATTAACTACATCATTCTTATTTCACTTACATCTCAAAAGTTTCATATTGCAGGTTAAAATACAGTAACTAGTTACCATTTAAAATAATAAGTCTAGTTCTAATTAAAACAAATTGCTAAAGTATTTACATTATAAGCCATAGAGCTTATACTCAACATTTCTAGGTGAAAACTGCATCCATTTTGTCCATGCTGTAAGTTGCAAAAGTTTGTGAGATTTTCTGAATGTTTTTGCAGTACATAAACCTTCAAAGAAAAAAGTTAACAGGGCAAATACACAATATACTAACAAACAGTATTAAACTAACTGTGAGGAATGTGTGAGATGCTATTTTGCATATAATGTTGCTTTTGCATTGTTTTCTATATTTATTCACCAGTGCACGGTGTAAATTTGTTGTAAAAAAACAACTACACGCTAGATAAAGTGCACAATTTGGGGTCATCTAACAAAAGCGTGGTAAATATTTTAACATATCAGATATAAATGAAATACTAATGTAGCACACTGGTTATCACTTAAGTAAGATAAACTTTATTACTAGACATGCAAAACATCTTGGGCTTCATTACAGTTGAACATGTCTAGCTATCTTAATCAGGTGTCTGCTGTTTTGACTTTTCTTTCTGACATTAGTATCTGTGTTTACTGGTCTAAGTTAGTCAGCTAAACACACAACAATCAACAACAAAAAAAAATACCTCACTTACTCTATTTGCGCACCATGAGCCACAAGGGCACTTATGGAATCCATACTACCAGACCGTGCTGCTTTATGAATAGGAGTTTCTCCAACATAATCCTGTAAAGACAAACTACATTTTGTCAAGCATAATCTTTCTAAAAATTAAAATCTTATTTATACATTACTCACTTTTAATTAAGAAAGCAGATATACAAAAGCAGCATTTATTAGCTAGCAAATGCATCAGATAATTCATTATTTTTTTAAAGTTTGCAGTAGGCTGTCATGTACATTAGATATTTAGCAAAAAATAATGCTATGGGCATGTAACTCACAAGATGAGCCTTATCCAATAACTAGGCAATCAGCAGTTATATTCAGTGAAACTTGTTAAAAACCCCACAATGTATACCACCATAACAAGTTACTCAAGTATCTTTATTTCCTAGCACTTTTGTTTCCCAATATGTTAGACTGAACAAGCCATCCTGAATTCAGAAGCAGCATGGCCAAGCTTGTGGGACTCTATCGCTTTCAGATCTTCTTGACACACTTATGCAGTACTGTATTGCACCATAAATACTCACCAGGTGAGCAGTATGCATGCATAACTCTACTCTAATGTAAGTGTGCCTGGAGGTCATAGGACAGGCCAGATCTCTCCTAGACATACACATTGACTCATGTCCTATACTCTTTTCTTTTCTGACCGTCTTTATCCATTCGCATTCCATTATTGTTAACCAGTACATCCAATCGTTTTACCTTTTTTTTTTGTATTACGGACAAACATACTGGGAGTAGTGTATTGCTTTTCAGGCAACTCCTGTCTACAAACTATCTTCACAGATAACAGGGACAATCTACAGCAATTTTACAAATGCAACTGGCAAGCAGCAGGTAAATTCCATGCATCATGATCTACAGGCTGCAGATGAAATTCAGTACTTGCAATTAACCATCAGTATTAAAAACCACAGAGAAGAATCTGTAATGAAATATGGCCTCGAAGTACCAAGTAAATGTTCTGTTACTGGTTTGTTATGTGATTTAATTATCACAGTCCTCAACACTTTCAATGCATAACAAGGTTTTTTTTAATTCCCCTCCAAATTTTTGACAGACTTCACTTGCCCACTCCACTGATATGAAACATATTCTAACTGTATGTGCCTCATTTTTGCTTCCCCATTCCTTTTATTAAAATATTATCACTAGCTATTAAAGTAACACAGCACCTTTGCTGACTTGCAAGTCTTCATACACAACGGTGTTCACACCTAATTCTACAGTACTGGTTATGCTTTAGTTCTATTTGAAATGTGAATATACTCAATATATGATCATACTACCATCTTGATAGATAGAAGGTAACAAGTGTTTTAGATTGTCTGCAAGCTTCTGAGAAATTAAATCACATCTTTTAGACTACACAAACATAACTTGAAGATGAATTTTGGATTACGTGTTATATACTCTCAATTTTCTACTTGCCGATTTTATTTCATGGTAAAATATTTTTATAACAAGTTACAAATTCACTGAGGGTAAGCCAGTTTACCAGTACTTGAGACATATATTCAGCAAAACAGTGAACCACCTAGCACCCATAACAGGGAACAATAATGGTACCAAAGTTTACCTTCTTAATAACCTAAGGAAAATTGCTGCTGAGGCTGACACAAAGCTTGGTGACAGGAAAGAGAAGAAAACTCCTTGGAGTCCTTCATGATTAGAAAGCAGCTATACAGCTCTTTTTCCAAAATGGCTGTCTGTAGCTGATGAATAGAAGACTGCTTTCCAATGAAGTTCATATTACTTCTATTTCTAACTTTTCTTGAAGTTACAGGAACACAGAAGTGTTTAAAAGAGGACACAATTTTATTAACTATCATACAAGGAAATTCATTTGACACTAATTTATCCAGGAATATTTTCTTCATAGTGTCATACATTTTCCCATCGTGGAAGCTGTCTTCGATTCATCATTTCATCATTCAACTTTCATTATTTCCTTTCAGCCCCACCTTTTCTTAAAGAGGTAAAAGTGTGGAAAAGCAATTTGTTCCGCATTAGTATTTACTTGTCCCAACCCTAACTTAAAAATTATTCCATATAAAGTTCAATTTAGAGAAAGTTAGCTCAACTAGCCATGCATATGACAAAGATGACAAAACCTTTACTAGCCCCATAAACCCAGCATGGCACCCACAATGAGATCTAGAGAACTGAATTATGAAGTATTGCTGTGGGGAAACACTAGAAGGATTAGAAAAGACCTTGCAAAAGGACTCCTCACCACTGCATTACAAGAATAAGCTTATAGCAGCTAACAATCCTATCACCAACAACCAGAAAAAGGTTAGTATCTCAGAAGAGAACATGTGTCTTGAGAAGGGCTTCTTTCAATCACTGACCCAGAAAAGTGTGTCTCTTCACTAAAGCTACGGAATTGGGAAAATGCTTAGAGTGACAATGTATGGACTTAGATTTTTATAGCATTCATTTTAATTACGGTATCTGAATTTTAGTCATCACTAATGTTATCTTCTTTTGAAGTTCTCCTATGGGACCAAATCTATTTGCACTGAAATAGTTTCTGAAATAATCTCCTAGCTCTACAAAGAACAACTTCTCTCTGGGTTATGATCTAAACTGAAAGAAGAAAAAAAAAACGCTATCTCCCACTGAAAAATGGCTTTAAAGGTTACTTATTCTTCAACACATCCAAAATCATATATACAGAGGAAAATAAAGTACTCTATGAGCCTCAAAACAATTATGTTTTCGTTCAACAATTGTAATGGATGGCACCAAACAGAAAAAGCAATATAACAGAGGTTTTTCCAGGAAGCTTCCAAGAGCGGCTCAGGGTCTAGATTGCTAGCACTTTTTCATGCACAAGACATCCCTTCCTTACCTCTTTTTTGGCTATGTGGAGCAAACTAAGTTATTTTATTTTGAAGGGCTCTACAAATTCCTAATTATCCTTGATAATACCTCATAATCTTTTTAATCGTCCACAGTTCCCATATGTGCTTCACTTAGACATAACGTTTTCTGTAATAACACTCCAGGAAGGGAAACATCAATAACTTGTACTGGCCTTTTGTACCTACAGCAGAACTTTTCAGGGTCCCATTTATCCTTCTGATGCAACACTGCACCAACAACCTAAACTTATTTCAGAATCCAAAAGTCATGTTGTAAATAAATGAGCAGAAAGAACAACTGACTTTTATTGATTTAGCACTCAAGATAACACAAGTTTGTTTGTTTATGTGGAGACTTAAGTATTTTGTGTACAATGCTTCCGAAGCAATGACAAGAAGAATCATGAGGCATCATAGGCACATTTATTTTTTGCAACTCACTGCCACTGTCAAACTTCCTCCTCCTTTCCCTTGGAAAAGCATGTCTATCCTTTTGCAAAGACAAGGGCAGTCCTCTCTAGCTTGGGGTCATGACTAGATTACCATTGAGTTTTACTTCATTTCACTGAGTAAGTGTCTAGCTTCCTTTCTCATTCTCTTTTTATTCATGTGGCTTAAGAGTCTTTTGCTTTTTTGGCTTAAATTTTCTCAGTAAATCTAACTCAGCTTGATTAATCAGTTTGCATTTCCTCACTATGCTGCTCAACCTGAAAAGACATTATCTCTACTGATAAAATATTCTTCTCAAACTGCTTATTACCAGGCCTCTTTTAGATGTGGTTATTTTTTCAGTTCAGTTTAAAGCCATATTTTACTCTATTTTCCCCTCTTTCTGTCTTTTTTGGATGCAAATTTCTTTTGGCTTTAGGACCTTTCAGTTGAACTTAGAGCAAATTTCCTATTTTGTTCTCCAAGTTCCTGGATATGACTTAGTTAATTTCACTCACTGATTCCCCTTTCATTTAAAAAAAAAAAGAGTTACTTACCTGTAAATATTTATTTTTAAAACAAAAAGCCCCAGTGCACATTTACACTGAAAGCTTTCAACTATGTGTACTGGTTTTGGCTGGGATAGAGTTAATTTTCTTCATAGTAGCTAGTATGGTGCTATGTTTTGGATTTGTGACCAAAGCAGTGTTGATAATACACCAATGTTTTAGCCAGGGGTGGGCTAGGGTACACAAGAAGCTGGGAGGCGACACAGCTGGGACCACTGACTCAAACTGACCAGAGGGATATCCCATACCATACGCTGAGCAAGAAAAGCTGGGAGTGGGAAGTGGGGGGTTTGCCAGGGCTGTCATTGCTTGGGGACTGGCTGGGCATCAGTCAGCTAGTGGTGAGCGATTGTGGGATTTATCAGCTGTGGTGTAGGGCTCTTAAAAATATTTTTATCATCACTTGATTTCCTTTTATTTTTCTTTGTTTCCTTTTTTACATATTAAACTGTCTTTATCTCAACCCACCAGTTTTCTCACTTTTCCCTTCTGATTCTCTCCCTCAACCCACTGCGGGGGAGGAATGAGCAAGCGGCTGTGTGGTGCTTAGGTGCCTACCAAGGTTAAACGACAACACTATGCAAGCACTTGTAAAATACTTCTAGTATAGCTATCCAAGACACAGAAGCACTATTTTACCTGGCACGAAATATAAACTCCATTCCTTAACTCAACTGACTGAATTTCAAGTTCTATCAGCTGATCACATTTCCAAAAGTCATTCAGATTTCTTAGACCCAGCACCCTACCCTTTCTGAAGCCAAGAAGCAGCAGCTGGAGAATACTGAGTATTTTTTTTCCACATTCTTTGCTAAAAAAAGCTTTGAATTCATGATGGTTTCTCCTTCTGCATTTTGAGTACAGATGAGAACTGAAGGAGTATTTTTTATGAAGTAATTGGATTTAGTCCAAATTGTTGTTTAAAATACAAAACTGTACATACCAAAGGAATGAGTGTTTTCTTCCTCCTCACCAAGGATACCAGCATGTTTACAGTTCTTGCTAGCGTGGCTAGTCTAACCCTCCTAAATCTATTTGCCATCACTGCCACATGATGGTAACTGGCTGGATGAAAAGTAAGTTAACATCACCTGTAAGGATGCAGTATTTCTTACCCCTTCTCTTTAAGCCAGGCCACACAAAACTGTTTTTTTGGCCAATCAACACAGGCAACATACAATAGAATGTTTAATAGGCTGAGGCTAGAGGGAAAATATATTTAAATGAAGTAACAGGCTTTTTAATCAAAAAGGTACTTTGCACTGTCACAGTGAACTAGAGCAGGCAGGTAGATGAATGCAGGTCTTGAGTCACATTAAAGAACTATTAGCAGGCACTGCCCACTGGAAAAAAAAAAAAAAAAGAGTAACAGGACTTTCATTGCTTGACATGTTAGCTTTCTCCTGTGAATTTCTGTGGTGATCCTGGGGGTGAAGAACTGCCCGCTGATCATAAAGAGAGCTAGATGGTTCTAGCCAGCACGCACAGTTTAGCAAGAGGGCTGGGCATCACAAGATATACTCACAGAACTTATCTGGGGAGCAAGGTACAGCTGGGACAAGCAGTTTTCAGCATTTGTCCTTCATTGCTGCTGCCTGAGAAATGTCCTGGGCAAGTGTCAGCAGCACTGAGATAGCATTTTCAAGTTTTCCTAAACTTCAGGGCAGGCAGCATGGGCTACAATACAATACCTCAGGACAGATATGAGAAAGCATGCATGCAAATTCTACTGAATACCGGAGGTTTACGTTAAGACTGAGAGACTCGAGTGGATTCCTTTTCAGAAGCTATCCTTTTCTTTTTCCAGAGGTGATGGGTTAGTCTGTAGCCAATGACCAGGAGTCAGTTTGGAAGGAAAGTTTTACTAGTTTAAATATCAAGTATTCCCAGATCTTTCTCAGCATGTGTTTTGTATCCAGTGTCCATGGAACACTTGTCCTCACACAAGCATTAGCCAGTGACTATGTCTGTTTGAAGTACAGCATCAGTCAGCGAGCTGGAAGGAATAAACAAAATACACATCAGGAAATAGTGCTCCAAAAGCTCAAAAGTGTGGGTGGAAGCCCTAGATGATCACCTGAAAGTGCTTGGAAGTTAAGTAAGGAACCAAGATCATTTATTAAGCAGTTCAAATCAAATTAAAAAAGTAGAATTTGACTGCAATTCAACAAACGGCTGGAAGGAATTGGGGAGAGCAAAGCATGCACTATGCTTTACATAGCCATGTATGAACCATTCCAAATATCCGTGGGATGAGTTTGCTGCTATATGTATCACCAAGGTACACTGTCTAGCTTTCAGTGCTTGCGCATGTGTAACCAGTGTGACTGACCAGTTGCATTCTAACAAAGAACTTAAGAGACTTTGTTTCTACTACCATTTTAATCAACCAGAGCTATCATCTTATTTTGTCATTGAACCAAATCTAAAATATCTCTTCTTGTATGTTCAACTATTATTTTGTGGGGGCAAAAAAAAAGCTACTGCATTCAAGAGTAACTTGAGCCTACTATTAACAACATACAAGGCTTCCAAAGTGTAAACTCTCAGTACTATCTATACTAGTGTCCTTTGCCTGTCAATACCTAAATCTGCCCTCAGAGGTCTACGGGATACTATCACCACTATCTCATTTGAAAACTTGAGAACCATAGTACTCTTCCTCCTGTGGAGGACCACAGATCTATTATATGGATTTGCTCTGGTGACATGCCATCAAAATGACAACTCCTGAGTCACTAGCTAGTTTTGGTGACTTCTTTAAGCTGTCTACTTTTACCCGTGTATCATACTGCTTTCTGCTTTCCTTTACAGTCATCTGCATGTTGCCCTCAGCCCATGGAGGGATCTCTCTGCACTCTTCTCCTCTTCTTTTGGGGGCTAGCTGCTACTTTCTTCTTTCCTATAACCTCACTCACTAGGTGTGATTTTTATCCCCCATCATGTTCCAGGACAGCAAGCTTGTTCTTCAACTCCATTTCAACCTCACTGGTCAGTTCTTCTCTTTATCCTCATAGTTGGAAACTTTCATTCTTCTCATTCATTCATTTTCATTCATTCTTCTCTTCTCATTTAGCAGATATTTGTACATCTTTATTCTGTGCATGCCATGTTTCCTCTCTAATCACCATTTCTTTACATTCTTACCTGGTCTCCAGATGAATTTATAGTTCTTGTATTTTCTCTTCTGAAGATTCTACCACTATGCAGCAATAACTTATTGCATAAGTTACTTTTGTCAGGTATCAAGGAGAAGATGCGATCTATAGCCTCTGCATCCAGTCACCTTCATTGTTTCTACAATTCTCCTGGTGTCTCACAGCTGTTCTCAATGCACCAGCCTTCTTTTCTGAAAACTCAACACAAACTTCCCCATTTCTTATTTTTTTGCATAGCTTAAAAAAAAAAAAGAACCAAACTCTAGAAATGCAAATGTTCAAGTTCTTCAGCAGACTTAGCTTAACTCTACTGCAAATAGAACTGCCTGGCCATTAAATGTTTTAAGAAAAGTATGATGCAAGATTTAACAGACCAGACATTTTACAGATGCTGTGCTATATTACAGCTTTTAGTAAATGCATATGCTGAGTATTAATTACTCTCATAGAATATTACAAATAATAATTTTGAGTACTGTTATAAAGGCACACATTATGTATGCCCAGCATACATATTAGATCCATTCAGTACTGCAAACATTTTCTCCAAAAGCATGAGTTTTAAGCACTCGATTCTATTACTGTACCAGAGTACAACAATTCTTTACAGGAATTTTGCTATATTAATGCACTCTCTGCTACTAAATAAATCATTATCCATACTCACTGTAAAAGTAATGGAAAATAATAATAAAAAAAATAATTGCCCATTCATTCTTTGTTAGTGAAGTACATGTTTCTGATCTAATTTCAGGAATTTACTAGAAAAGTTTTGGAAATAATCTAAACAGGAAAACAGTATGAAACCAGATGCACCTTAAAATAAACTGTGGCAGACCTTACTAGTTAGATGTATGACTAAATCATGAAGTACTGCAAAGGTCTCACGGTTCAGTAAGTAATGATGAATTTTTCAATTCTTAACATATTTAATAAGTAAGATGTTCCTCACTAGTCTTTTTTTCTTTCGCCCAAAAATGTGTTATAATATCCAAGTACTTGCTAATGCTGCCAACACCAGAGCAGCATACCATTTTGTTCAGTAAGTAGCTAGATGTCAATTCCTAAAACAAATGTTCTCCAAACCTTTAGTGGCTTAGAGGCCATTTATTAGTCCTATCTCTACTATAATGTAAAAGGCCTATAGCTGATAGTTACGTCGTTTGAATTCAGCTGATGTTAAAAATAATCTATCTGTATGTGAATGTAAGGATCATACATGTAGTAAAAAGGGACCAAGACACTCCTTCCAAAACTACGTGCAGACAGGAAATACGTGTGAATCCATACCTGTTTATTTATGTTGGCCCCCACTTGAATCAACCAATTCAGGCACTGTGGATGTCCTCCAAAAGCAGCAATGTGGGCTGGTGTTTGAGCAAAACGTGTTGTACTGGCATTTACAGAAGCTCCAGCTCTTACTAACTGCATTAGGCACTCCAGCTTTAAAGACATGAGGGAATAAAACAAAAAATGTTACACAGATGTGCTATGACAATTAACACCTAGAAAAGCTAAACTTACTAGTGTAACTACATGGACGCAATACAAGAGAGAATATGAACATTAGGATTTTCCCCCTCCTCCCAATATTCCCCCCTCCTTTGGCCACAGGCCATACCTGAAAAGTACTCAATTCTCACCTCCAAAACTGAATTCCAACATTTATTTTTGGGATGGGGGAAAAGAGGGCATAAATATCTCAGAGCTAACTACAAGAGTTATTTGGTTCACTTTTGTTAGGGAGAAAAACGTTCTGATCCAACAAAGCTGCAAACATGATACTAAACAGACGTTATTAGATAACATTTGCCAAAACAAGAGTGTTGTTAGGAGATACATAGATGTATTCCCAGGAGAGTTTAGAGGAAGGTGAATCAGAAAAACACGAGATTTTAAATTTCTTTAATGTTTTCTTAGAGTGTCAGAAGCAGATTACTAATGAAAACCAGTACTGTCAGTACTATGCTAAATCTGTAAAAGGAATAATCTCTTTTCACCATTTTCCTGTTATTACGACTGGAGAGCTGTTTGTGGCAATACCAAAAAAGAAAAACTGTTTTAAAAAAACAACAGTATTCTGTCACACTATAGCCTTGTATTTTCCCATCTTACTAACCAGAAGTGTCAGATATCCAGCTACTATTTTTAAATGTTTGTAACATCACATTTGTAGAAGCTAAGCAAACCACAGCCACGATGACCTCAACTTACAAAAATAGTAAAAAAATGCTCCTTTCCTGTCACACAGTAACATTGTTTTTTTGTTGATAGGAAAAGGAATGCACTACGCTAAAATAAATAGTTTAGTCTAGGCTTCCATTTATTGTGGTTAGAAAACAAACACCACCACACACACAACCCCCAAAACAAAAAACCACCATATTGACTTATGGCACCGGTTCATATGAAACAAAAATCTACTGGTCAGTCTCTCACAGTTAAGGAAAATGTTTGTTCGCCATATCACAGCTATGGAATAATCTGTTCATAAAGGAGCAACTAAAAAGCATCAGAAAGTCAGCTGGCAGCTCGGTTACAGATAGAAGCATTAAGTAACATCACGATTCCAACATTCTTCTCTACTGCTGTATGTGAAGTCTCTCTTTCTCCCTCCCCCCCACCCCCTTTTTTTTTTTTAACCTGTAAATTCCTAATCTTGATGAATTACATACATGAGAAAAGTACCAACCACTGTAGTGAAGTATTTTATATTAGCTTTGCAAGTACATTGTGAACTTCAATTGTCTCCTCCCCCGTATAGTTCAAACACACACGTACAAACCCTACCCTTTAGGATATACAAAAGTACTTTTTTGGACTGTAATGGACTTGACACCAGATACAGCTGTACCATTAACTCACTAATTACATGAAGTAAACATGTAGGGGTAAGGGTAACTGAAATATTGCTGTATTAATTAATCTAGCTCCATAAACCTCAGAATTACCAAAGAAAAAGTACCTCTTCAAAAGCAAACAAGTACTTTTAATAAAAAAAATACATTGAAAAAACTTGTGTAGGAAGATTTAGAATTCTAATGCTAGACTACCCAAACACATTTTGTATTCGCTACTCATAGACCTTCCTTGGTGTTCACATGCTAGCACCCCAATATTGCTGTTACAGTTATTAATAATTATTAAGGGTTAACACTGTAATTATTAATAAGCAATGAAATGGAAAAAACCTGCAGCTACACCAAGAAGTTCCTCTACTATAACTGCAAACAAAAATAAAGTTCAGCCAGTTTTTAAAACAATACTTTTAACAGAATTAATTTGAAAACACTTTCAGACAAGCATTACAACTTCAGGAAAGAATAGTATTTCCTGCATAGAAACTGGGATGAAAGAATTTCCATAATTAGACAGGAATTATAGCCTGTCAATTGAAAGGGGAAAAACACTGGAACTGGATCACGAGCATCATCTTGCACTGTTTAAATCTGCTTTATCAAACGGCTACACATCATGATTATCTATAAAACTTCATGTTTAAATGTTGTATTTTCTTGTGTGCTTCCCCTTCCTCCCCGTCTCTTACAGGGTTTTAACAATGAAGATGACATTTCATCCCATTAAAAGCTGAAGCATGGGTCTTCCACACCATGGCTGTCAGAAAAACCTCCTTCTTCCAACATTCTGGAAGAATGAGGTAAATTACTTCCATGGATAGAAAAAGTCAACATAACAAAAAACAATAACTCACTTGATTATTTATGCTTGAGGTCAGGACACACAAGTCCATTTTTATTAAATAACCTTTTAGAAGATGTTTTCCACTATATTGTTATACCTAAAGCAGAGGTTAAACTGATTTAATGAAGAAGAAAGACAGGCCTCTACACAGGCCACAACACTGGCAAAATACCAAGGAAGAGACAGGCATTTTTATCTGTACTACTTTTGTTCCAAAAGAAACAGAATGTACCTACTACTATTTTGCTTCCTATAATGTAAACAGTCAAATGGTAAAAAATAAAAGTAGAGGAGTACAAGCAAATGTGGTCAGAGAAAATAAAAATACACATGCAAGTGGATAAAAAGAAAAATTAAATTAAGGCTGGTATAAGCCAAAGTAAATTAACAGTGACTTCCTTTTTTATGCAAGCCCTTCATTTTCTACTTCTCTGGTAGCTTTTTAGATTGTTAACAATTTTACATTCTGACCCATCTTCTCAGAAATCTACAGAATGCCAGGGTAATTTAGGGCACTGTATAATTAACTCTAATTGGAATACAGAAACTCTAATGGGAATTAATTTACATCTCAGGGTATGAACACTTCTGTGCAGCCAGGAAGTATCCTGAAAATGCAAACTCCACTACAGATACTCAACACAGCAAGTAAATTTGGACTTGCTACTATCTCTAAAAGGAGGCCACACTGCCATTAAAACTCCAGGTATGACAACCAGAAACCCTGGTTGTAATAGCTACCATTTTCAATTGACTTTGCTGGCATTTTATTTATTACTTGCAAGTTATGCAAGATGCTTCAGAGTAAGCTATTAAAAAAGACTGTGTTTTCACTTTTGGTCTTAAGATACTCCAGTTTTTATTGATGCTAGTATTAGATCAGTACTCCCCCCCCCAAAGCTTCTCTTTCACATACTCATTTCTAACAGAATTTGAATGCTGATGCTACTTCCTTACTGCAGCACATCTACAACTGCATGCAAGAATGCAGTTCTACATAGCTTTATTCTAAAATTATTTTGTACTGTCCTTTGATACAATGATGGCTTTCTTCTGTGTTCAAGTTGTGCAACAACAGGTAAAGAGAAAGAAACATCTCTATACTACTAAAGTTCTTCGGGACTTCTGAAAAGGAACTATATCAGTTTGGCCATTTCAGACTCCCACAGAGCTGCAGTTCAAACCTATACATGTCTGGTGGACCAGACTGCTAAACGGCCCTATATCAGAAGGACAGCCATGTAGTTCTGTTACCATTTAATTTCTTTCAAGAAAAGACAGACAAACAGGTGAAAAATCTCACAAAATCGAGAAAAACAAAGTGAAGATGAAGAGTCTTGTTCAGTAACTACTAAGGAACCATTTCTCAAAGTATCAGAGTTATAAAACATTTTTTTTTTTAATTGAAGAACTCTCCATTTGAAGCTTTGATGAGTTTGACTTGCAAAAAGCCCATAAATAAGAAGGTGAGACACGCAAATGAATGTCCCCTAAGAGCAGCTATTGTTTCATTGCTGGCAACCGCCTATTAACTGGTGAAAGGTAAAAGTACAACTATGCCACACAATCACAAAGTCAGTCAAGTTTGGGATCCAATTACATTACTGTAACTTTTTTGAGTGTGTTGTATAGTCTCTGGCTCAGAGAAAGGAACACTACCTAACAAGACTATAAAACCTGCAGATAACGTCCATAAACTGAAAATTGCCTAGACCATGTCACAAGGTTTTTAGGAAAGTACATGTATGCAAAGTTGTATAAAACCAATTTATAGCCTAGGTCATCCTTGCTAGTCTCATTTCACTTGCCAGATTTTTATCCCTTATATGCAACAACAACAAAAACACGTATCAAATTTTGCTGATACCTAAGAATGAACACGGCAAATATAAACACAGTATCTTGCAGACTGACTTGTTCTCTTCCTTAGCTGTTTCTGCAAGTCTCAACAGAAATTAGAATGTACACAAAAGCTCACATAACCTAGGATAGTTAGTAGAAAGCTGAAGATGCTTAAAGTAAAAAACACAAAAAGTAAAAAAGACAAAAGCAAGACTGCCACAAGCATGTACCAAAGAGAAATTCTTATAAGATGGAAAAATGAAACAGAAGACTAACGCCAAATTAGAATCTTTAAATTTTCTACAAGCATACTTCATGATAAAATTTAAGGTATTCCACTTCCCCCCCCCNCCCCCCCCCCCCCCCGAACGTATAAGATTATTAGCCTCTGAACAGATAAAAGGCTGTTCTAGGTTTTGGGTTTTGTGGGTTCTGGCTTTATGTGGGGGGTTGTTGTTTTGTGGGGTTTCAAGGTTTGTCTTGTTTTTTGTTGATGTTTCTTTGGTTGGGGTTTTTTTTTTGTTTGTTTGGTTTTGGTTTTGTTTTTTTTTTAAGACTGAAAGGCTACTTGGCTATGTTCCTAAAATGGTTCTCAAACAATCACTACAGATAAGATGACAACATAGAGAAACCATCTCTTAACATAACTTCATAAACCATGACAACTGCCTAAGTACATTCATTTTCCTTCTCAGGCACACAATCAATAAACAAATAGAAATATATTGGAAATGGAAGGGAGAACAAGAACAAAAGCTCCTCAAAATCCAAAACCAGATAAATCAATGAGGAAAAAAAAAACCCAAACCCCAAGCCTCTAGGGTGGAATTCTGCACAGCCCAGAGCTGTCAGTGCATTAGAAACAGGGAAGAAATTAAGGTAATACTCATCTTAAGACTTGAAGTTAGAGCTAAGTCAGAGACGAAAGGCGCTTTAGAAATATCTGGGTGATTTTTTTTCCATTTACCCATTTCCTAAATAGCTGTTAACTCCCATTTTTGAGTTTGTCGATCCAACAAAGGAGATTATAAACACATTTATTTTTAAAATGGTACGAGGATTCTCATACAGTGTGGCTTCAGACACTGACTGTCAGCTTAGAAAGGTCGCTGTATTTTTTAAGACTTAAGGTTCAAAAGGAACCAAAGGCAGATATTTCAGGAATATAGGTTAAGTAAATCCTTCTTTTTCCCTCTCTCTATCCGTGGAATCGAGAAACATCTAGTAGCTACTTCTCATGTTTTGATCTTTTCCACATTGCAACGATGCCAACGCAGTTAATTCCACACTCGTATCTGCGCACGTACAAATCACAATGTATTTTTCATACCGAAGGCAACAAAGGAACGCTTTATAAGCACAAGCAGCTTCTTCCCAAACTCCTAACGAGTCGGTCGTCATAACACAGGCACCACAACAAAACAAGTCTCCAGGTGCGGAGCCTGAGGATGATAAGGACCATGACGAGACTCTGCAGACAAAGCACGAAGCGCGACGAAGAGGCCGGGTGCGTGGGGGAGGGCGGAAGGGGGTCGCCGCCGCGGCCGCCTCTCCAGCCCCGGACAGAGAGGGCCGGGGGAGCCGGAGAAGGCCGGGGGTGGTGGTGGTGGTGTGTGGGGTGTGTGCCTGCCCCTCCTCCTCCCCACCGGCCGCCACCGCCCTGTGCCGCTGAGCTCGGCGCCGTGTGAAAGCCCGGTTGCCAAACCTCGGGCCGCCTCGGTCAGCCGCCTTGCCCAGAAGGCAACGAAAGAAGAAAGGGGCCGCTCCCCCCGCCGGCGGTGAAGGGGATGAATGATGCGGGGACGGCAGGTGCCACCAGCCCGCTGTGAGCAGTCCCACCCCCGCCTCACCGACGGCGGCGTCGGCGGGGCCAGGCCCGAAGCCGAGCGCGGCGGCTCTCCCCGCCCGCCCCATCCCCTGAGGAGACACGAGCGGCGCGGCGGGCGCCTCCCGCCAGAGCGCGCGCAAGGGGCAAAGATGGCGCCGCGTTGCGCGCGAGCGGGGCCGGCGCCCTCCTTCCCCTTCACCACCACCACTACCCGCCCCCACCGGCTCCTGCCGCCGCCGCCCTCCCTCTCTCCGCCGGCCGGGCCGAGCCGGGCCGGTCCAGTCCGGGCCCCACCTTGCCGAAGTGCGCGGCCCAATGGATGGGCGTCCAGCCGTAGAAGGAATCCTCGGCCGCCAAGTCGGAGCGGGGCGAGCTCTGGAGCAGGGCGCACAAGGCCGGCAGGTCCCCATCGCGGCAGGCGCGGTGCAAGGGGAAGCGCAGGGTCAGCAGCTCCTCGCTGGAGAAACCCGCCTCGGGGCCGGCTCCCAGCGACATGGCGGGCAAGGTGAAGGAAGGGGCAGGGCGGGGGAAAGGGGATGGAGGGGAGGGAAGCGGCGGCGGCGGCGGCAGGGGCGAGGGGAGGGGGAATAGGGAGGAGGGGGGGGATGAGGGGAAGAGAGAGAAGAAGCGAGCAGGCAGGCAGGAGGGCGCGCGCTGCCCGGGCGGGAAGCGGCGGCGGCGACTGCGGCTGCCGCTCGCTGCCCGAGCACAAAGGAGGCGGGGCGGCGCCGCGCTGCACTGCACCGCCCCGCGGGGGCGGGGCCGGGCGCCCCTCCGGGGGGACGTGGGCGGTGAGTGAGTGGGTGGGAGGGAAGGGGGAGCGCGCGGCGGGAAGCTCGCGGCCGCGGTGCGTTTTTTTCCGTTGCCCGAGGCGGGAGAGCCGTTAACGCCGCCGCCGCCTGAGGAGGCTGGTTTAGCAGCAGCCTCCGGGGCAGGGCGGGAACGGCCCTCTGGCTTCGGCGGGGAAAGGCCGCCGGCGCGGCGGTGGGGTGGTGTTTTTGTTTTGCTGTCCCCGCGCCGCGGGGCGAGGGGGACCCTCCGTGTTCCCGCTGCTCTGCCCGCGCAGCGGGTATCTCCCGGGGAGAGGGCTCTGCCGCGGGGCACGGGGCGCGGCCAGCTGAGGGTAGCGGAATCGGCCTCCCTGGAGGATGGGCTGCTGGCTTGGAGCAGGCCGAGGGGGTCTGAACGCTATCCAGCGGGATTATTAACTGCACAGCGCCTGTGCGGTTAGCAGCGGTCGCTCAGGAGGCAAGGTGGTGTCTGTGTAAAAGCACACAGGGAAGCAGATGTGATGGAAACAAACCATACCTCATCAAGCCGCCTTCCAGACATCGTGTAATCTTGTTCACCTGAGCAGACACCCCCCCCCCCCAACTCAAAGGGACTGTTTGCGTGTGTGATTAGTTTCCTTGCTTGGGGCCCTGACCTAGGATCTGAATATTCAGTTGTGGTGTTCCCAGACACCATGTAAGTGCTGTCAAGCCAACTTCAGCGCTCGGGGATCACTACGGGTTTGTGCTGCATAATGGATTGCAAACCAAAGGATAACCTCGTTAGAGTCTGGTACTAAAATGATGGTGCCAAAGTTTTTAATTGCAACTAGAAACCAGTCCTTGAGTAATGACTCCACAGAAACTTCAGGAATTGTTGGTTGCCCATAATTGTTTTCTGTCCAAAGTGTGAACTACTTTTCTGACAGTAGTAAAACTAAATTGACAGTAACGTATTTGTATAAATCTAAGTACATTCATGTGACCCCCAAAATTGAAGGATATTCCTTTTTCAGTATACACTATTAAGTGATGGAAGCTAGGAATTATGTTCTGGGGCAGAGAAAGTACAAAGTAATTTCAGTTAAAAATACCAAGAGACCTAAGCATTTTAAAAGCTTTTTTTTATCATAAGATTAAGTTGATAATTAAGGTATCTTTTACTTAATATAGGAGTTCTGATTTCTCAGAAAATATTTTGGCTTTCTTTGATGGAAGAAAAAACTAGTTAGGAAAAAGAATCAAACCATTCGTAACTGGGTTTTGATTAGATTTTGTGCATAAGATGGGTATTTTGTATTGTGGTGGGTAGAAATTAGTATCTGAAATTATTTGGTTTAAATTGATTTTTTAATTTTCTGATTGAACTAGTAGTTAAACGTATGAAGATGGTAGTTTGGGGGAGTTGGGTTTTTTTTAATAGCTTTTTTTATTCTATATGCTCTTTGAGGGGGAATGCTGGACTGTCGGGCTAACAAATCAAAGTTAGTTTACAGCTTTTGCTGAAACTGTCCCTGACTTATGGTTTTATATACTACTCGCAGCAAGTATGTATTGTTCCATAGGCGTTCCTCACTTTCATTTGGCTTCTTTGGATTTTGGCATAGCTAAAACTGTGTACGTACGATATCCAATCCTCAGAGATAAGATTCCAACACAAAGAAAAACACCTACCTGCAAGCAGAAAGAACTGCACCCTGAAATACAGCCCATCATAAAACGCCCTCATGACATATGCTTCCCGTAGCAAACAGTCTTTTTGTATATATGTAAAATCTTAGAAAAGGAAGAGAAATACTGCATATGGGTTATTTTTTTAGCCTTCAGTGAGGTGATTAGGGAACTCATTCACTGTGGAAAGGTGCTGATACTGAGTGAGTGCTTAGTTGGATTGTACTACTCTCATGTAGAGAAGGTGTTTTCCAGAACGCCGGTGCAACAGGAAACAGGAGGTTTGGCTTAAGATTTTCCTTCAAGTATCACAACAATGGCCTGAGCTAGAAACAGTGGATTTAGACTGTAGAAGTTATAGCAAAACTTAACACTTCTCTTGTGTTTTCAAAGTTTTGTTTTGATCTTGACAGTCAAGTAATAAAATATGTCTCTCTGTACTTAGAACAAGCAGCACAAGTGTGGTATCAAGAGCTATTGTATTTAACTATAAATTCATACAAATTATTAACTTTATATGTGGCTATATTTTTATAGCAGTATCAGGGCAGCAAATATAAGTATAGAAAGCTTGCTTTCAGAAACTTTTGTTTTGACCTTAGCTGTCTTCTTCATTGTGGCTTTATCTAAACTGCAGATGCTTATTTCTTTAGGGTTTTTAATCTGTAAAATGGGAATAATAAAATCATGTCCTGAGTGGTGGTAAAAAGCTCAATTAATCAAAGTGCTTTGAGGTAAAAATACAACACTATGATATGAATATGCAGATGAGGAATTTCAACACTAGGAGTTACTGCAGCTAATATTTGTATCCTCTAGCTAATATCTTCACCAAAATAAAATAATACTCAGTTTTTTACAAGGCTGCCAAGTTATACGTCTCAGAATAATGTCTAAAGAAGGGTGAATTACAAATAAGCCCTTTTATAGATGGTGACAGTGAAGCACGGGAAAGCTAAATGCTTTGGCCGGGGGAGGGAGTACTTTCAGCTACAGCAACTTTCAGTTCAGTACCTTATCCTTTGCGTTACAAAAACGTTCATCTTATGTTGGATCTGGCCTTTGTTTTCACAAGCTCTGAGTTTATCTTCCTATATGCACTTCTGTTTCTGGGTTACGTGGATTTTTTCCTCCCATATATAGCTAGGCAGATGCTAACACTTTACATCAGTATGCCTCGTTTTGGGATTAAATAATGAAGATCCCATATGATAGAACAGTTGAAAGAAAGAAAGAAAAAAACTCCACCGCTAAAACAACACACACACCCCGCCTAACCCCCAAAACCGCAACTTCTGTTATAAAAATGGTCATTACCAGAATGTCTGGTATTAAAGAATACAGTTTCTTAGGTTGAAAACAGGCAAACTGTTTCTTACTGTGTTGTGTATAAGCACTGACATAGTTGGTCACATATCGTTTATAATCATCATAAAAAGCAATAGCTATTAAAAACGTGTGTTATAGTGAAGATGAACAAGAATTAAATATTCCCAAAGTTGAGAAGATCCATAGTCAAGGTTTGCATGTATCTCTTACTGGGATATAGATATTGCCATACCAAATGAAGGCAGTGGTCTGTCTGATTTCCTTATAGACACCATCTTTGTTTACCTTCTAGCACTCCCTGCGAGGTAGAGGTGTGCTGTTATTCCTTTTAGAAAGGGGGAAGCAGAATGCAAAAAAGGGAAAAGGCTTTAACAATGCCATGCAGGAATTCTGCATGAAGAACTGAAGCCGGGTATCTTAAGTTTCGTGACTAGATTCCTCGTTATGAGGTCAACCTTTTTTATTTCCTTGCTAGTGTTCTCGACCAAAAGTTCCAAAATAGGCAAGCACAGTGCTTTCCATATGAGACTGATTCCATAATCAGTCTGCAGCTGGCGTATGACTTGGGGAGTCACATCTGTCTCTCTCTATTTTTTAAATGCTGAATCATTACCCAGATAAATATAGAAACATGTATTTTTCGATATTCTGCTTGTCCATTGATTTCCTTAATATATTTTAGCAATACACTTTATAGGTTCATTAATTTTAATAGAAATTAAATTAAATTTTAATTTAAAGTGTTTTCTTTAACTGCTGTCATATGTGAAACTGGCGACATGGGAATTCTGGTTTTGACTTTTTTTAACATTTAATTACAATTACATTATAATTCATTCTCTTGTACTTCTCTATCATTATCGTGGTCAGTTTGTATATGGAACAATACAAGTCTTAAAGATATTTTCGACAATGTTTCTGTCCAAAAAATCAGATACATAGAACCACATAAAAGATTTATGTTATAACTTCTTTCTAGAAGATAGATTTGGTTTCCCTGACAAACATAGTTGCTATTATGGTCTGTTTGCACACAGGGTAAGTCAGGAAATTGGCAGTCAGGGGTTAAACTGTATTTTATAAACTTTTATGAAAAAAAAAGGAAGCAGTAATACATAACATCTCAGGTTCTTTGCATTTTCTAGTTTGTATGAAGACAGATTTTAGTATTTAATAAGTTTTACAAACTGAAATTCTTTAATGCAATGTAATAAATAGTATGCTTACAGTATTGTTTATACAAAAAATACATTCCTCATATTTTATGACTCAGAAGAGTTCATCTACTAAATTTAGTAGCCTGCATTTTTGTATATTTGAAGAAAAATAGATATTTGCAGATCTATTTGCATTAATTTTGTCTTCAGTTCTATTCCTGGTCTCTTAAGGGAAGTGAGAGGCTCTGTTTCTGTTTCTGTCAGATCAAGGAGATAGACTTCATGTTTTGTTGGGGCGTTTAACAGAACTAAATTTCCCCTAAGAAAGAAACAGAAAAAGACACGGAAGAGTTTATAGGCAAAGTGGGGTTGAAGAAGAGATTGGTTTTATTTTAGCTGAGTTTGCTTTTATCTTCTCTTTTGGCTAAAGGCTGAGAAAGGAAATGGACTGTAAATGAGGTCCTCTTGAATATTCAATAGAGTCTAACATAAATTTTGAAAGTAAATACATTATTTTAAAACAGTGTTTTGTGAAAAAGAATTTGCTGGCTTACAGAACTAAAGTACTCAGCTTGTCTGTGCCATTCGGAAACAAATAAGTTATATTTGGCCATTTTTCTTTTCAGACAGGTTGAATATAGAGCATTTTATAGTAACTTGTACAGAATGAAGTCAGTTTGTGGTTTTTTTTTGTTAAAAAAAATACCATAGAATTTCATTGAATACATAATTCATTCAAATCCTTCTGTTCTTGCTGTAGCAAGCTTGCATTGGTTAACACTTAGGGCTTTATTTAGTTGCCCTTACATACATGTCTAGTGCCATTTGAGATGCCCAAGAGTATTCTTCTTCCCTGTTGCCAGCTGCTGCTGCTGCTGCAGAAAGGTATCAGTTTACGCAGGTCCTCTGCCATGCCTGCACAGAGTTAACAGAGATCTTGGGACTCTGAAGGCTTCCTTAGGCTGCATTGGGCATCTACGTTCTGACACATGAATCCTCCATAAATGTAATTTTCATGGATGTGCCTAGTCACATAAAGAGTTCCTCACATTTTGTTGGGTCCTGAATCCCTTAAAACGTCCTGTCTGTCTTTGGAGGAGATTGTCACAGAATTGCTGGCTGCCCCTGTGTTAACGCCTGAATCCAGTTCTGGGTCTGTGGGGCATTGTACTATCTAGCTACTTGTGTTTCATTTTGTTTTCCTGTCTAGAATCTTTAAGGGGCATTTTACAAAAGGACAAATTTATCCCAACATTATTTTTAATTCCCTCCCCCCCCCCCCCCCCCCAAACTCTCAGTGAACTGTGGTGAAAGTATAACTTTTCTTTAGATGCCACGAATTTATTTTAGCAACGGTGGGAATTTTCCATCATTTCCCTAGTGTTAATAGAGTCTGACTCATCACTTCTCAGGGACTAGTTAAGGATTAGGTGTAATTCCTCTTTTTGGTTAAACTAAACCACAATTGAGTGGTATACCACTTGAAGTATGTTGTTCTTACCTGGATTTTTTGCTGTTTTCACCTTTCTTCAGTGATGACCAAATGATCTGTTGCGATCACTCCTAAAACAGAATAGGAAATAAACATTATGCTTTCAGATGGAAGTTATTGGCAGAAACAGCTGAAACATTTTGTAAAAATTAATTTAATAAACTTAAAAGTGCTTAAGTGCTAAAACCAAGTTTGCATAGTATGTGAGGCCTCTGAAGGCACAAAGATCAGAAAATTAATAGCAGCAGTAGCTGCTAACATGGAAAAAAAGCCATGAGTGGAAAAACAGTAAACTGAAAGTCCTTTATCCTCCTTTCCAGTCCTCAGTTCTCAGAGTTTTGTCTGGCAAGGAAAGCAAGGAATCTGTCTGACTTTCAAATAATTACTGATGTATTACTCCATTGCAGGCTAGTAGCAAAGAGCAGCTGCACGCTGTAGCCAGAGCCAACTTCTGCCTTTCCCATCCCCCACTTCTGACTGCCTTCTCTGGAGAAAGCTATCTCACTATTAAATAAACTAGGGTTGGGTTTCAAGGCAAAGCAAGATTTCATTAGAAAAATATTTACTCATGCATAAAGAAGCCTTTTTTAAAAAACTTCACTACTTAGGAAACGAAGCAAT
Source organism: Anarhynchus alexandrinus (assembly GCA_008711295.1). NCBI lineage: Eukaryota > Metazoa > Chordata > Aves > Charadriiformes > Charadriidae > Anarhynchus > Anarhynchus alexandrinus. Next base: position 317,799 of record VUYV01000180.1, on the reverse strand, counting down.
TCTCTGGGTGATAAATAAAAGCAGATTTGTTACACTACAGTTGTAAAGCTGCCATCTTTTATGAGCCTGGGAAGAGTGACCTTATTCTTCATAAAGCTTCGTCAATTCTGCCTCCATGCAACTATTCTCTTCTTGATACATGTGAGTCATCTGGGCCATGCTTAACTGAGAGGTCTAGTGCCTAAAAAGTAAGGGAGTTAATTATAGTTGTTGGCTTTTTGACAAACTACCCTTCTTTTCCCCACATTCCTTACCAGTTTTAACTGACAATTAACATTTCTCGAGAGACAAAATACCAGCACTGTGGTAAAAAAACATAGTTCTGTAAGAAATCAATACTGAACCATTTACATTTTCCTTTTATATTGAGCCTGAACCACAGCAATAAAAAGGTCCTTCAATGTCCTCATCTTCAACAGTGGGAGTTCTCGGCAGAGTCACAGAACTGCCAAAAGTTCATGATATCTCCACTTATCTTAACACTTAAGATGAATGTAAATCTCAATTCCTGACTACTTGCATTCAGTAAATAGCTTTTATCTGAAAAAAACGCACAAATGTGTGGAGGAGTCTTGCTCAAGTTCCTGTTTAAATAATTCACACAGTGACTCCCTGAATTCCTCCTTCATTAGAGACGCTGTCTTCCTCCGCTGTCATGCAGTGGTAAGTGGTTGCCATGTTGTAGCCCACTGTTTGGTGATGGGGGAAGCAACTTGTTCGTGTCGTTAGTGGTGTGTTCCAAGGTATTTTGAGATTTAAGGAGTGCAAAGGACATTGTGAAAATGTCAGCGCTACCATGGGGCACTGCACATTGCAACTCCAGGAATTCATGGCTGCTAGTGTGGAATCTATGTATTGAACATAACAAACCTTTCACACCAAGCCAGACTTTATTATGTTAATACCACGTTGCCCATAATTACTCTGTGTATTATTTTGGTTTGCACTTGGATGGGAGCTTGAAGCAGTACATTTATGTCATATTTATTCAAATGTTAAATGAAACAACAACCAAATCTGTAGCTTGATTGCATCTACATGGATGTGGAGTTAATGAATCATGTAATAATTTTACAGTTCAATAATCTGGAAATCTTCCCATGGAAAAATATTTAATAAAGGGGAAAATGCCATATCCTCTTACAAAGAGAACAAACAAAAATCTTGAGAAAGGTGAAGAGTGTAAAATGTCTGTGTCTAAGCCTGGCAAGTGTTCTTGAAACCTGCACCCTGTTCAGTGAGATTACTCGCTGTATTGGAGGGTTTTAGTCTTACTCGTTTAAGAAAGAGCATGCTCCTCCCCAAACCATGATTTAATAAAGCAATTGTAGCACCATCTTTTTGTCAAAGAGGATGGTGCCTGGTGTTTCAGTTGTTCATGAAAGGGAGTGAAACGACTAAGCAGCCTACGTTATCAGAATAGGTTTCTATTTCAGCTTGCATCATATGAAAGGAGCCATCTTGTGGTTGTCTCTTTTGCAAATGTTGCTGTAATATTGCCTTGAAAAACTGAAGTTAAAGATGCATCTATACTTCTGTGATAATTTTTCTTCCACTTCTTTAGAAATGTTACCTTTTGAGTAAAACTTAACCTTATACATGTTTTCACTCAAAGAATTTTTTTCATTCTATCAGATTTCTGATTCCACCAAATCTTCAGAATTAAAATACCACATCTATCTATTCATACAGGATTAAACTCGATATGTTGAGTCTGTGTCCCCTACTAGTCAATCCACCCCAATATTTGCTAGTCCTCTGAGCTCTTGCTAGTCCTCTTGCTCAGATCTCTCATCTGCACTCTAAATTCTGCTTTAAACTGCAATCAACAGCATATACTCTGAAACATGACTCTTAGTAGAACTGCTTTCTAAATGAATGCTAAGTGATTTTTATTTTTTATAATCTCCATTAAAATGTGATCCTTGGCAACTGTGTGCATTCCAGGCACAAAACTGAGGCATCCCTATCTTTTTCTCCTGGACTTCAAACTTGACTTGGAGAAAAAGCATGACTTAGAGAAACAACAATGATACATCAGACTGATTTCTTTCCCTCTTTGCTGATACACAATGGCACTTACCAGTTTTAGAGTTTAATTAATCCTCACAATCCTGAGCAGATGTCAGCAAATTTATTTTATATAGATTAGCTCACTGATGTTTGTATCAATTTAATTATGTTTAAAAAAAACCAAACCATTCCTAGTTAACCCACAAGTTATGTATAAACACAAGCCTCAGTCATGATTTTTAAAGTTCTATATCCTTAGTAATGCTGTTCGACATTATATACAGTTGAACTTGGATGGCCATCTGTCTAGTGCACTTGTTAACAACTAAAGGTAGCATCAAGGCCAAGGATCACCGTCATTTCTTAAAAGTATAGAAAAATGGTACAAATTCCATTTGATTGCTGTCTGCCTAGAATATTGATTGAAGGTAAAAATGCGTGAAATCTATACCTTCTGATAAATCCATTCACGTATTACATCTAACAGATACCTGGAGTCTTACTTCAGAAAGTGCCATCTGAGGTTTATTCTATTTCTTGGACTTGAAGAAAAGACTGTTCTAGAAAAATGTAAATCTGAAAATGGGATTTTGAAGTAAGACTAATAGTTGTTCGTGCTGGAATGGGAGGTAGAGTCTGAGAAAAAGAGAGACAGGGCTAGTAATAGTTCTTACTACAGCTGATTGGGGAAAACAATGTAAAAATTTGTTTTGGGAAAGTATTTGGGCCATTGGATTAAAGTTAGACCTTATTGAATTTTCAGTCAGAAAATACCAATTAACTAGGGGAAAAATCCAACTTTTTGACTGAAAATGTGTTTGAATTTTTTTTTTCATTCAGAATATGTTTTCTTTGCTTTGAAACTGGAAGTGTAACATTTAGATGAAAATCTGATTTCCTTAAAATGATGTTTTATTTCAAAATTATTAAAATAGTTCAAAACATTGAATTATAATTTAAATGTTTTAAAATTATTAAACAAGATGCTTAATTTGATTTTCATGGTTTAAATTCTTTTTAAAAGTATTTTTCTTTTTTTTTTGCTTTTTCCCCCCAATTAAAGAAGAGACTTTAAAATTGTCATTTTTATTGAAATGGAAAAAATATTTCTAGTGTTGCTCTAAATAAGATCAAAAAGTCAGACGGCATCTTGGTATTTGAGGAAACAGCTTTATTGAATGAAACAACATGCTTGTAGAGAACATAATCAAAGGTATCACACCATATAAGATTTTGACATAATCTTTCTGTAAGATTATATTTGAAATGATGTAGGCAACAATAATTCACAGTTGTTTCAGGCATAATCATAGATCTTGATGTTCCATTTTAATTACTGTTCTCTATCTTGCATCTAGTAAAGGAGACACAATTTTTTCAATGAAAGAAATAGGAGAAGATTCTTGCTTAGGAAATCAGCAAAAAGCAAGCGAATGTATCTTCCCTCCAAAAGTGATGCTGACAGAACAGTGATGATTATTCTAAGCACTGGAATAAGGGAGACAAAATATATATGGGATTATTTTTGACACAAATAATCTGCTGCTATATAGGAAACTAAGTCTTTAATGTGCAGGATTTTGAAAGATAATTGATTAAAAATAACAATTAGAATAACAGTGGTTTCACAGTTAACCTGCCTCATTTCCCTATCTGTTAGGATGCAAAAAGTCTTTAAAAAAATGAGTCTGTGTGCATCTCTGAAGTGAACCACCCCAGTTGTCAAGAGCCACAGCCAGACCTCTGTCTCTACATATTTGAGTGCAAATCACTGAAGCAAAATCTTACTTTTTTTAATGTGTTTCTGCAAAAACGTGGATTTACTTTGTTGAAACTGAAATCAGATGTAGGTCCCAGACTGCTGTAATTGTGCAATTTCTTTGATGTTAAGAAGTGTAAAAGTCAAGAATTTTGGCAATTGTAGTATATTCTGAGGAGAATAAATCTGCATTATAAGAAACATGGAATGTAATGAAGTTAAAAGAGGATCAAATATAAGAATGGAATGCTTGGAAGAGAGTACATTTTTAAAGTATTATATTCCCTTTAATATCTAGACTCTACAAATCTGTTTAAAAGTATCAGTGTATCCTCACGTAACAACAGAACTGAACTGAGTTTATTAGAATTACCTGGATTCAACTTCCAGAGATTTCTTGTTGCTAGGTGAATTTGTAGTCATAGATACGTTTTTTTTACCTAGGTCAGCACTTCCATATTAATAAACAAGAAGTAGGGTAAGATTTTCCCTAGGTATAAATCACTGCCGTCCACTGTTTATGGAAGCTTATAGCAGATCAGCCTTAAAGGTACCTTTGTACTTCGTATAGATTTTTTTTGTTCCTATTAGCTAGGATTACACTGAGTTTCTAATCAGAAATTGTTTTATTCAAAACAGTAAGGAAAGAATTTTAAACTGAATTGTGAAATAGTAAAATGGAGAATCTGGAAGAGAAGGTTGTAATGCCATCATCTGGAAATTCATCCAAACAAGAAACTTTTTGTCTCCCTGCTTCTTTTTCCACTTTGGCATATTGAATGAATGTCTAATTTGCTTGATTGAAACCTTTTGCTTCAATAGTAAACTACTGGTTTGCTAAAAATAAAATCCTTTTTGTACAGAGACTTTTCATATATGTATGCAGGATTATGAACTCTACTTGTACCCTGAAAAGCATTCAGATATCATATGCATGGTACTGAATATACAATGTGACAGCCTGATGGAAGTTAATCAGTGATATTTCCTGTGAATTCACCTCCAGATGAGTGTTGTCTCTTTTTGTCATTTACTTTGGTATTATATTATAACAAGTGAATGTTTGTTCCTTTTTCTTTTTACAAGACTTTAAATTTAATCTTGAGAAGCACAGCATGTTTTTTACCGTGGCCGGTAGACGCTAGGCATCATGTAAACCAGCTAAACGCTGCTAAAAACCTATTGAACACCCTTGGTTCTTGCAGACACCAGCCTGTCCTCTACCAGTGCCATCTATTCTGTGATAACTAAGTCCAGGTTCTGATCTGATTGAAATGAGGTGAATTTTCACTGACCTCGCCAAAATAACAGAACAGCTTTAAACTGAAATACTAACTTTGTTAATTAGATTAGTGATTTTACTAGACAAATTTGTGCCAGCTGGACTGAAGACATTACAGCTCAAATTCAGGTATGTTGTCTGTTACTGTGAAGACCTTGCCTTATGTGCAACTTCAGTAAATCATAAATCATATTTCGTAAATCATAACCTAAACAATTACTTGTTCACCTGTATTTCAGAATCGAGCAGGAATATTTTTCACTTTTGAAAATCATAGCTCTGATTTATTTTTTTTTTATGTGTGACCTTGAACTTGTGGATTCCTGCTCTCTCACCTGGTGATAGCTATTCTCTAAAGGAAAAGCAGCACCGTCGCGTTTCCTCCTCTTCTAAAAGTATTTCTGCTGCCTTTTGAAGGAAACAATGTCGGTGACTACTAGCGCTCACCTCACTGGAGCTCAGATTAAAGCCCATCAATTTCAGAGGTACGTGTGGCATAAGATGTATGTGATGCTCTTTCCCCCAGCATCACTACTGGCTAGTTCAGGCAGTCCAAATTCAGCATACTGTCTGTTTTGAATTCCAATCTAAACAGATTTACACTGTGCCACTCTTCTGGTCTACATTCAGTTTGCTCTTGTCCAGCTGCCACTACCATGGATCAAGTGGATCCATATCCATTCTAGAGGGAGGGGAAGGAGAAAATCTGCTGTTTTAAACTGCTCACTCTGACTTGGGTTTCCCCTACTCTCCAAGCGGCACTATATACGAGTGATGGCACCAGACTGAGGAGTCAAGTTCATCCCTTGAACAGAAATGGCAAAGACAGCAGCAGGAACATGGTGTTGAGAATCCCTGCCCTGACAGTCTGTCTCATCCTTGACCAAAGACTAAAATCTTTATGGTTCATTGTCAATGTCTGTTCAACCTTCAGTTTTCACTAAAAATGCTCGGGAAAAAAAAAAGGATGCATGCCACTGTTGATGTTTTTAAAGATTCTAGACTAAATGTGTTGAGGTGTGTGACCTCAGAAGTTAAAGTTATGCATGTACCACATGTATTTGGAACCTTATCTGGGAATCTGCATGCTTTCCAAAATGTATAGGGCTTGGGATGAAAAGAGAGTATATTTAAACTTCTCAGTTTGGGGAAAAAGCTGAACTAAAAGAGGAATAAGAATTAAGAAATTCACTGGGGAATTGTGAGGATAATCAGGGATCAGGCCTATACTGAATTTAGGAGCAAAGCTTCTGAAGGGAAATGTATCTAGGAGACAGTTTGGGAGCGGGCACAGTGCTAGAGTCTCAAGTGAATGGGATGTCTCCTGGAAATGAGAATCAGGAAGGAAAATCCTAATGATTGTTTGAGCCTAACTTTATGTTTCTCCCCTCTAGCCACCTATTTGGGCTGTGGTGACCAAACACTAAAGAGGTCTGCCAGGGCAGGTCTTGTGTAATAAATTCCGTTATTCGAGTTTATAATTCAACAGTCTAGATTTGGGACATACTTAGCTATTTCCTAGAAGCATTAGCTCAGTTTTATTCAAGATTTCCATGGTTTTACTGCCAGGCAGTTTAACTGAGAGTAACTCAGTTTTCCCCTGTGTCTTTTATTATGGGAAAACCCATAACTGTCAAGAGTTTGTATGATGCTTTATGATTTTTTCTTGCAATACTGAGGTAATTCTTGCACAATATCTGTGTTATAGTGTTACCGAGGCTTTACAGTCACTATTATACAGATGACATGCTGCTGGAAATATAAATGGGAAACCCTGTCTCTCAGAACTACGTATTTATAAGAGCAGTGTGTCAAGAATAGGAGCAGTGAGGGTGCTGACTCACAAGTGGTGATGCTCACCTAGTGATGGCTGTGACGTTTCCTGCTCCCAGCTGTCCTTTCCATCCCATGACATGCAGTTTTCCACCCTCGGTGCAGAGATGGTTCAGCTGCTCATGTAGCAGCTGCTGAATTTCTATAATTTGCAGACAAGCATATTAAGGTAACCCCAAATCATTTTTGGCTTACCTTAAAATGTTGGTCCGCCAACTGTAGTGCTTCAGCAGCTGTTCTCCAACTGAGACGTGATTGCAACAGAACCAAAAATCTCTAGGGCAAGGGAGACAGGACTTTTATCAATGGTCCAAAAGAGTCAAGATGTTGGATGGGGAAAAAGTTATACTGTATTCTGTGCTGAGAAGCTCAGGAGCATTTCCAGGCTCTTTGGTGTGAGTACATGCCCTTGCCTTAACCCAGCTACAGGTTCGGATGAAACCCACATCCAGGACAAGTCAGCTCTGATCATGAATCAGAACTCTCAGAGTGGGAGTCAGCTAGAGATTCAGAGCTAAATTTATATGTCTACAGAGTATATTTCTACATGTGAGGTATGTGCTTAGTGCACAAAAGATTCAGTGAATATGGTCAATGGTGCTTTGAGACCAATTTTGTATCTTGTTGGATTATATCCTCTCCTTTCATTGACCGTTCCAGGAATAACAGTCAATGAATCATATTCATCTTTCTATTTCTGTAAGTACTAATGACTCCTTGATGATCTCTGCCTCTTTTCTTCCTTTGTCGTTGTTTCTCTTTCCCATTTGTTGGTAGTACTTTTCAAGTCTGTTTGGGATGCAGCTGTTAGAGACTTCATGTTCTGTTGCAGGAATCTCATGAATGTCAGTGGATTGAATAGTTTTTGCTCTACATTATGGACTCAACTTCGAGATGTGCCGGTTTGGCTCAACACCCTAAGGCTACGAGCAGAAGACAGGCAACCTGCACCATTTGATGTCCCTCCTCCCACACACAAACTGTCAAGTGTCTCACTGAATCAATAAGATTTTTTTAAGAGTACATAATGGCTTTGCTCTTTTTTCTATCTTTCATCCATGTGAAAAGGTGTCATCTTATTATTATTATTGTGCCTTTCCTTTCAGTGTTCTCTTTAAGAGCACAGCTGTTGTCTTGGGCTAAGTTATAGTGAGTCCTTTGTGGTTCACTTTATCCCTTGGTGACTTCATCTGCCATGAGATTGCCTGTATAGCCAGAGCACCTACAATTTTCTTCCAATATTCCTGTCATTTTAATACTAAAAGAATTCTCCATAGGTCTGTGAAATGTACCCTTATGCTGACCATCATTATGTTTCCCTTCCTTTCCAATGCTTTCCAGGGTTTTTCATTAGTTTGTCTTTTAAACGCTATTCTTAACAAGTGCAGCTGAGATTAAACAGAAACATTGTTCAGAGAGAAAAGGGCTTCTGGTGAAACAGATGTCACTTGCAGGACTATATATCCCATTCCTTTGGCAACAGACACAGATTCTGGCTAACTTATCAGTGGGCATCCTGCCCTCCCAACAGATGGTCAGAAGTGCGGAGAGTGAAAAGCCCATCTATGGATGGGGGGTACGTTGAAGAGTGTATGTCTAGACACAAATGTTGAACGAGCTTTTTAGGCTGAACTTCTGTGCCTGCAGTCAATCTAGAGGAAAGGACAGCTTTTTAATAAAGGAACATTCTGCATCAACATATGGCTGCTTTGGTGTTTAGAGCAGCTGATAGTTACAGGAGGGTTGGGAAAAGAGAGATCATGAAGTAATCAGCGTATTAGAAGAGTCACTCCATTTTTGGTTTCTTTCTATTGGGAATATCTAGTAAGAGATCAAAATACATTTCTTCTGGTTCAGCTGAGTTTCACAAAATTAGTTCAGAAAGTTGGAGAAATCTGCAGTACAGTTGCTGAGATAAACATATGTAGCCTTAGGACAGAATTTTAGCTGTGTCAGAAAATTGAACTTACTTTCTTATGGCTTTGTCATATTTGCCAACTGTAAGAATCAGAGATGTTTTTATTGTCACAAAACCATCTCACAAAATACAGAAGTTGTCACATGAATGAGTGAGAACAGTTGGTGTGGCTTCTTGTAGTCATGCTTAGGAACCTGACTGGTTCTTGGTAGGTTTTTAGGGGAAAGGCAGTGGCCTATGCTACTATAGCTGGGCAAGGAAATGTGTATTGCAAGAAGGATATATATATAATTAGGTCAAGACTTTTGCCCTACATTTCCCTACAGCTAGAAATGCTCGCTAATATACAGTCTACTTTACACGTGATCTACCTTTGCTTATATCTGTTGAACTCTTACCCATCTGAACTCAAGAACCAAGCAGGTTTAAATCAGTTGCCTGACACGTTTGATAAAGGCATAGGAGACTGCAATGAACACTTATAAGAAACTTACTGGATAATATGTAGAAATTGATGGAGATTTATATGAGTCAAGACAACTCAGCTGCAGAATTTGTATGGTTTTTACATGAGTGTAAGGGAGGAGTTGACTTTAGCTTTGAAGGAAAACAGAGGTGGAGATTAATGAAGTGAGAGAGGGACAGTGTATTTTTGTGTGAGATGAGAAACTGAAGGAACCGGCTTGTTGGTTGCCATGCCCTGAGAAGAATGTTTCAGGTGCTTGCGTGCCCTGGAGTATGAGCCAGTACAAAACAGAGGCAACAGTCAGTCTTCACTCTGCATCATCAGTGCAGTCACACAGCTTCTGAAGATCACCTTTTTTGTGGCAAAAGGGAAAGTTAATCTTTAGATAGTTCATGCTCTGGCAGAACAATACCAAATGCAACAATAATTCAGCAGCGTATGCACCGTCCCATGGAGACTTGGCTAGAGAATGTTGGGATGGTTCGCTTACAAGTCGTAATAAACAGCTATCAGGTAGTAATTATTTTCACTCACTACCAAGACTGTTTTGGCAACCGAGAGCTGAAAAGTCGTCTGTCTCATTGTCACTCACTTACACTTTTTGGATCCAATTCCATCCTGCTTTCACATTGATTCCCCCTTATACTTTCTACTATAATTCCTGAGTGTTTTAAATGCTGTCATTTTTTAGAGTGGCCAAAATCATATGCCCTGGGTTTTTTTCAACTTGATTCTTTATGGATGTGTTATTTGACTGCATACACATGTTTCTATAGTTGATGGTTATAAGGTCAATCACCGAGTGAGCTCGCTAGCAGTGTGCATTCAGTAGCACTCCTCATTAGTTGCTTCATAAAAGCACAGTTTTTTCGGTTCTTTGTACATTGTACCGGTGTGGAGTGCCCCGTGAACTCAATATAAATACCAGCCTGTTTCCTATTCTCTTTTAGCTCAGCTAAAAATTACTTTGACTGCATGCTAGCTGATACACAGTTGCATGAACAACGTGAGATTTGCTTATTAATAGTATTTTATTTGAATAATGAAATTCACAATGATGTTGAATTATGGTGCTTGCTTCAGAAGTGTTTTCAAGCTCCTTGTCTTTCTAATATTTAAAGCTCATGCCATGGGTGTAAGGAAGGGGAGGACATAGCCTAACTCGCTGGGTAGAAAAGTACGTCTTTGTGTTAGTGCTGTGAAAAAGTCCTAATCAGGGACCTAATCAAGAGACTGCAGAAGCTAAAGGCTCTCCAAGATCAACAGCCTTGGTATGGGGCTATTGTGTACTGTTTTAGAGCTGAGGCATTGTGTTTGCTATTCTGATGGAGCCCTGCACGGGGTATGAATGGGAAAATGGAAGCCAATGCCAGTTCCTGTTAATTTATTTCTGTATGAGAGTCTGTTAGCAATTTGCCATGCACCCTGAAGTCCTACTGTCACGTGGGCTTCTTTCCTGCCCATTTGCTCTGCCATGATATTTTCACCATCCCTTGTTCATCATTCTCTCCCGGCCCCTCTGCTGCACCTGTGTGCCTTTGAACTGCTTTTTGCATCTGGAACAGAGTTTGTCAGACTCTACGCAATAATTTTTCTCCCTCAGTAAATCTGTGTTTCCATACTGTGTGAAGAAATCTGGCTGCATTCCAGCCTGCTTGAAAGCATGGCTTTGCACAGTAAAGTATGTAAACAGGAATACCGAAGTGAGCGCTTAAGTAAATCTCCAGAACAAATCTATGGGAGTGTTACCTGGGTGAGGGCTGGGTGACTTATATCTCATGGTCGGGGAGTCATATTTCACAATTCTCCAATTACCTGCTACCAGATACGAGTCTATCTAGTTTTTAAGGGGTGGTTGAATTTTCATTCTTTCATATTATGCAAGAAAGGAAGAGTTGTCCTCTTCATTTACTGACCTAAGTTAAATACTACCTTCATTAATAGGTAAATCCATAGGTTTAAGTTACAGAAAAAATGAATCTGATAGCAATTCACACTATTGCCAAGTCATTAGAAGAAATCTCAGTACATTGACTTTTGGAAGTTACAGCACACACATCACAAGCCGCAGATGCAGGTGCACACTGAGAAATCAGACATATATCTACCCCCTATAGGAGTGTTTGAGACACTTGGCTATAGGCCAAGTTGAGGGCAGAATTATTCATAGTTCTTGTTGAAGCCTATCGACTGTGTGACATGGGAAGCTTGAGGAGAATCTGAAGTGCTATACTTTCAACTTCGGGACAGTAGGAAAAATTACCATTTTTAAAATGTGTGGGTTCAGATTTACATGAACTCTGCATAGAAAATAAACTGGCCATCTTTGAGTGAATACATGACAGCAGTGCGTACAGGACCCTGCCTGTTTCCTCCACTTAGAAGCTTCTAGCTTATCAAATTATCATATAGTCATCCAGTTAGCAAACATGTCATGCCTATGAACAAATATTAATTGAATATACTTATGCATGTTACCATGCTTAATTCTACATACTTATCGAAGAACTGCTGGGTAAATTAGGAGATTATTGGCATGGTTAATTTGTATTTCACATCTAATGCATAATACAGAATTTTGCTTTCTTATTTGTAAACAGAACATTTGAGACTCAGGGTGGACTTCAGAGAGCCAACAGGTGTTGTCGTCTCATGACAGTTTGGTCTCAAGTTAGTGCTCAGGTTTGAAGATGCAGGGTTTCTAACCTTCCTGATTCTATGGCAACATTTGGCATTTTCCTTAGAACTTCAGCCTCTTGTTGAACTTCAGCAAAGCATTCAATGTGGTTTCCTACAACCTTCTCCTGCACAAACTGGCAAGATACAGATTGGATGCGTTATCTGTGAGATGGGTAGGAAATCGGCTAACAAGTCGCACTCAGAGAGTGCTGATCAATTGTTTTTACTCAGGCTGGCAGCCTGTCACAAGTGGGATCCCCCAGGGGTAGGCACTGGACCCCATGCTGTTCAACATCTTCATAAATGATCTGGATGACAGGACTGAAAGTGCTCTCGCTAAGTTTGCTGATGACACCAAACTGGATGGTGAGGTGGACACATCCAAAGGGAGAGCTATCTTACTGAGGGACCTGGACAGTCTGGAAGAGTGAGCCAGCAAGAACAGTATGAAGTTTAACAAAGACAAGTGCAAAGTCCTGCACCTGGGACAGAATAACCAAGAGCCCAGTACAGGCTAGGATCTGTGTGGCTGGGGAGCAGCCTTGCTGAAAGGGACCTGGGGGTCCTGGTGGACAACAAGCTGAACATGAGTCAGCAGTGTGCCGCTGCAATGACCAAGGCAAATTGGACCCTGGGCTGCATCTGCTGGGGCATGACAAGCAAAGATAGAGATGCGATCATCCCACTCTACTCAGTGCTTGTCCGGCCACATCTGGAATACTGTGTCCTGTTCTGGTCTGCACAATTCCAGAAAAACATGGACAGGCTGGAGAGGGTCCAAAGGAAGGCCACAAAGATGATCAGTGGGCTGGAGAACCTGCCCTATGAGGACAGACTGAAGGAGTTACATCTTTTCTCCAAGGAGAAGAGAAGGCTCAGGGGGGACCTCATCACAGCATTCCAGCCGCCAGTTAAAGGGTGGCTACAAAGAAGACAGAAGTTCTCTCTTCACAAGGAGCCGTGTGGAGAGGACAAGGGGCAACAGGTACAAGTTGGCACTGAGAGAGTTTTTGTTTTGATATAAGAAAGAAATTATTTTACAGTGAGAACAATCATTCACTGGAGCAACCTCCCCAGGATGGGGGTACAATCCCCATCACTGGAGGTTTTCAAGATGTTATCCGACAGAGTGCTACGTAATCTCATCGAGGCTCCCTTTCCCCATGAAGGGTTGGGCCAGATGATCTTTCAAGGTCATTTCCAACCTGGGCAGTTCTGTATTCCATGATTGTTTAAAAACCTGCTTTCTTTTAAATCAAAGAAAAGTCTTTGCCCTAGATATTGGAGGGAAGTGCCTGAAAATAATGTGGGAGGAGCCTTGGAGGGCAAATAAAAGGAGCTGAGAATGAATTACTGGAAAGTGAATCTGAAACTTTTTGTAAGCTCTTCCTCTTTATATTTGAGGAATCAATTCAGAATTTGTAAAAGCGCAGAGTGTAAGAAATAATGAAAAGTCTATTTTTTCTGCAGTTGTTTGTTATTAATGCTTATTGAGAGGATAACTGAACTGGTACACCGAGCAGCCTCTTAAGTTACCCTCTAAATGTTGGAGTTTATGTTCCTTGGCACCACTAGAACTTTTTCTTAATCTTTTCAGAAATCCTTATGCATTTCCAGACCTTCTCTCAGTTTGCTTATTTTATCCTCTATTACATTTCTAATATTCTACTGTGTTGCTAATCATGTAATTTTAGGATTTTTTTTTTAAACTTCACATTTCTCTGACGGCCTCAACTTCTGAATTATTAGCCTTATGAATGCATCTCAGCCTTCACTGGAAATAAAGTATCTACACATTCCACTTTCTAAGGAAATGCCTGAAAATATGACTGGAGCACACTCTAGAGGCTCAAAATCTCAACGGCAGAGAAATAACTCCAAATTTATTCATATTTCAAATCTCATGATTTTAAAGCCAATCTCATGATTTTTGTAAGCTTGTTTCATTTCTGATGAAGATTTGAAGTAGGATTTGTGAATACTGTGGATTTCCTTGTCTGCTGTTCCTCCAGAGAGCTATCTTTTATTACTCTTAATCTGCTGATAGGGAGCTGGGTTTTGTATGGACTGCTAAGTCTTATATCTACATCAAAGATGGATGAAACTCTGCCAATTCATAAAGATGCTGATATTATTTCTGAAGTGTTTTGCAAACTAGCAAAATTTGTCTTGGTAGGTTTCATAAAAGGCCTGTGTCCTGAAAAGGACAAATGCTGCACTTCATAAATTTATTTGGAGGACCAAGATGTAAGTATATATAAATTTAAAAAAATTCTAAACAGGTCTGCAGATGTCAAAAGATTGTATAAAATTTAGTGTGCCACTTAAAATGAGCCACTACCCTATACGGGGGCTATATGTTCTCTGATATTTTACGTCAAGTCACATGACTGGGAAAGTTGCATGGAGAAGAGGAAGAGCAAGTTTAATGCAAATCCTGATTGATGTGTTGTGTCAAATCATCTGAGTCTGACCATGTACCTATCCATCTCCATGTCGCAAATGTTTTTTATCTGTATAATAGTTCCAATAAAATGTGAAGCTTTTCAAGTGTAGCGAAGGATTAGTGTGTTTTTTGGACTGCTGACACTTTAGGATCATGTTTAGTAATAGGTTCATGTTACTGTCTTGAAGGATGGTGCAGATAGGGCTAAATGTCCAATTGAGTGACCTAGACAGCTGGATGTTGTCACTGTATCTGAGCAGCAGTTTGTAAAATCATTCATGCTTTTTCTAAGCTGCCAAATATGCAGCTATCAACACTGTCAAATTTTTGTTATTATTTTCAGCTATTTATTAAACATACGTGTTGCCTGCTTGGACTCTGTTGATCATATATTATTTTACGCTGACACTCTAGAGCCTCAAAGATGAATTAAACTCAGGCATCCCTGTCTGGATGTGAAGCCCACATCCATTAATCACAAGACCTTTCTTTTTTTAAACTGCAGTTGCTGTCTCTGTTCCCACTTCTCTGGCTTGGTCATCGCTTCATTGCACAGAAAATCTGTCCTCCAGTCCTCTGTCCTACATTGGCTCTGCTGCCTATTTGAACACTTTGGGGCAGAATCAGCCATAACCTGTAGCAGCCTTCCTGGGTGCATCTTCCAGGGATGTGCAGCCCATCTGCAGAGGTGCTGGCATGGCGTGAAGATGGTTGGCACACTCTTGCTGTCAGGACCCTGCTCAGGACCTAGAGACGTGGCCAAGGCAGCTGAGGGATGTGCTGATTCAGTGTGTCCGTGCTGGGCAGGGATTTCCAAACTGTAACCTGTGAGCTAACATTTACATTTGGAACAGGTGGAGGTTTTTTTCTTCTTTAGCTGGTAGAGAGCTTTTACATTTTGGAAATTGTTTGAATGACTGTTTAGGCCAGTGAACTGCTGTGATTGTAGTTACCAGTCCCTGGCAGAAACCACACAGTTGGAAGTCAGGGATAAAAGGACAGGAAAGAAAAAATCAAGGATAAAAAATACTGAACTGGACCAAACCCAGAAGCATGCATTCCCCTTATATGATGTACAGTGGAGAACATGCCTGAGTCACTACATCGAAATAAGGCCTCTAATAATTATTAATGGAAGGCCATGGCAACAAAACACAGTGGGAACAAAAAGCCCATTTTTTTTTTTTTTTTCAAAAGAAGAAATGTTCCCCGTATCTCTAGGGTAAACTGGACAATGCATCCAAGCAGATTTGCTTTCCCTAAAAAGTATGGATCCCTATCTAAAAATAAAACTTTTGATTGAAAAATGACACTGGATTCTGGCTTAAAAGTTGGGAAAACCAAAGTATCTTCATTTAAAAAATCAAGGATGATTTAAAAAAGCTTTTAGCATTTTTTGTTAAAAATCAGATTTCAAGGGAAATTTGTACTTGTCAATGTCACACTTTCCCATTAGAAGGTAGTTTTAACAGTTTTACTGGTTAGTTTTTAAAAGCAGATATCAAGTTTTTCTCCCAACCAAAACATCTAATTTCTAGTAAACATATTTTTAAAAAGTGGCCAAGGTGTTTATTGGCATTTAATCCTTGCTGGCATTCTATATCCCTTAAAATCCTGAGCTTGGCCAAACTCTGGTTACAGAAGTGGTTTTGGCAGTACTAACTACTGCTTTCTATGTGCACGTAGTTAAATCCCTCTGGAAAGAAAAACTTAATGTTTTCACTGTAACTACCAGTAAAGGCAAAAGAAGAAGAGGAAAAAATCCACATGGGATAAATAAAGTAAACATGAAGGAGGGAGAGAGCATCAAGCAAGAGAGAAGAAAATAATGTGCCGTTTGACTGGAGTCAAGAGAGGGAAAGATCATACTTGGGTACTTGGGCTTTGATCCTGAGCCTTCTCTTCATTTACTGCTTTTGGTGCCCAGCTAGTACCGGCACTGGTGCTGGGTAAGACACCTAAGATAGTTTATATATACCGTGTTACCTTCCAACTAAATAAAAGTAATTAATAGCTGTACATAAGGTGGGATATTCTTAGGGAAGACATCATTCATATTTGCTTCTTTCATTGAATTTTCTACAACTCTATGGCTCTTATATTTCAGAAATTGTTCCCGATTGTGCAAAGGCAAATAAAGGCACGGAGTAATTTCTGCTTGCGCTATAGGCTTTATGTATGCAAACAGCACTGCCGTATATATAGCTGGAGGCTAGGGAAAAGTCAATGAGAAATGTTGCCTAAAGGGCTTGTTTCTTACCTGATATTTTTAAAACAGTATTTGTTTAAATACCACTGACTGAGTCTTGAGAAGGATTATTTTTTTTTAACCTTGTTTTAACAATTACAAAGTTAACAGGTTTATTTAATTGTTAGTTATGCTTGGATATTTTGTAAGACCTTTATATAAACATTTTTTGATTCGTTACTATTTATTTACTCCAGGTCAGTCTTCAAACACACTTTTTTTAACAGCTTGTAGAGATGCCTTTGTCCTTTGCTAAAATTCAGAAGGACAATTACACTACAACAGAATTAAGAAAATCATGCAATGGCTATATTGGTTTTAGCTACTATTACACACATGTAGGCGTAAAATCACTCTGTGTGGACTGATAAAAGTCAGTCCACTGCTTTAATAAAATTTACATGTACACAGCCGTCTGAACTCTGCAGTTAAAGTTGGGGAGAGCCTTTCTCTGCCAGGAACGTGACAGGAAGCAGAAGCCGCTTCTGGCGAAGACATATAATGAAGTTAACTCCCATTCATCGAGCTCACTTACTGGTAAGGGGAGGCGCTGTAAAAGTAGTGATTAAGAGACAGAGCTAAGAACATCGGTGAGCTAAGCACGCTACGCTTTTAAGCTTTTATGATTTTATTAGATACATGGATGAGGTCACTTCTTGAAATAGCTGAGTAAGAGAAAGAAGAAAAGATGCTGCTGGTTGCCTAACACCATGCTGCAAAAGAAATCATGGAGCCTCTTGCTAACACCTGGAGGTTCATTTTTGGGCTGCTGTTTTTTGTATCTTGAAGGCTATGCTAACAAATTGGGATTCTTCTGTTTTGTTTTCTTTCCCTGAAAATTCTTGAAAAGTAAATCAGAGCCATTCTTGGGAATGCAACCTCTCATCCTTCAAAATCATGAACAATCACTGTAATTGTTTCAGTCTTTCTGGTCATGGGTGACCAAAGAGAAATCCTGTTTTATGCCTGCATTTTAAGACCAGAAGTGAGAGTGATGATTATTTAGTCTGACATTCTCCATAACACAGGTCAGGTCTTAAGTCATAGTCATGGAGGCTCCATGTTATAACTGGCTGCTGTCTCATCTGCTCATTCAGTACTGAGTAATAAAATGCCTTGAGCTTATTCCTATACAGTTTTTTAACGTCAAGGTGATTACTATGAATTTCAGTTAGCAAATAGCATCACAAGGAAAGATTAGCTATTTTTCTTTAAAACTCAGTGATTACTGATCTTTCATTTATAGCTGAAATTCTAGTTCAGATTGTGTTGTAGACTGTAATTTAGACTTAGTAGTATTTTTTTTTATTCCTATGTTTGATATATAGGAGCTTCTGTATGAAATCATTGGGCTTGAAAGGACATCAAAGTTCATCTAGCACATCTTCCTGTTGCCAGGCAGGAACACGTGTAGATATATCATTTCTGACAGATACTTGTCTTATGTTTTCTTAAAGGTTGCTAACAATGCTAAGGTCACAGCACCTCCCCAGAAAAGCTGCAAAGGCATTTCCCAGTGTCCAATCTGAATTTGCCTTGCTGCAGTTTAAACCTGTTCTTTCTCATTTCATGCAACATAGACATGGAAAACACATTATTTCTATCTGGTTTGCAATAGCCTTTCTATGTATTTGAAGATTTGCTTCATCTTTTCGCATAGGT
The DNA here is from genome assembly GCA_008711295.1 of Anarhynchus alexandrinus. Taxonomy (NCBI): domain Eukaryota; kingdom Metazoa; phylum Chordata; class Aves; order Charadriiformes; family Charadriidae; genus Anarhynchus; species Anarhynchus alexandrinus. Next base: position 299,493 of record VUYV01000180.1, on the reverse strand, counting down.
CATGTATTTTGTGTACTGTGCTGTTGCTCCTTTCTTGCATTCTCACTTTCCCCTTGCTATTATCGGTAGCTTCATTAGCACGTGTATCTGTTGTTATTAACATTCTTTCATTTTTGCCTCAAGTACTTAAAGTTAGAATGTTCACATTGAATAACTTCTTGATAGTGAACCATCAAAACTTGCGTTTGTATTTTAGCTGGATTATTTTATTCATACTGCTAAACACACAAGATTTCTAAAGTCAGTACATCAATAATTTTTGCAAAGTCATTAGAATTTAAATACTTTATTTTGGTATTTTTTTTAATACTGATTTCTGTTTTCAGCTCTCCAGTATAAAAGTGCTCTCCAGCTGAAATGCAGGTAGGTATCCCTCGCATTTGCTTCCAGTTTCGGGATGTCAGACTGGACGATTTTGTGCAGGTGCCGTTCCTTCCAGGCAAACAGCTTTGCTAGCAGGGCTATATATCTTGTCCATCAAAAAGATTTAGCTTTGAATTAGCGAGACAGCCGGTGCTACTGGCTGGTGTAGAGCTTGACTAGTCTGCCCCTAGAAGGTAGCTCTTGGTGGTGGTACTCTCCTTCCACGCCCATGGTGAAACATCTGCGTTCCCTGCAAGGCAGACCTGGATCACTTCAGCTCACATAATCCCAGAGCAGAATCATGAAGTAACTTGGGTCAAAAGGGACCTCCGGAGGTCTCTAGTCCAGCCTCCATCTCAAAGCAGGGCTTCCTCTGGTCGGGTTTTGAATAACTACAAGCGTCTGGTCTGATCTCCTCTACGAGATACGTGGAGTCAGCTCTTTCCCAGGCTGAGCAAGCCCAGTTTTCTCAGCCTCTCCTTTTCTGTGGTGTGCTTCAGCCCCTGGACCATCCTTGTGGCCCTGCGCTGGACGGCTCCAGATTGTCAGCAAGTCTGTGGTACTGGGGAGCCCAGGATGGGATGTGCTACTCCAGATGTAGCCCCTGATGTGGGAAAAATGGCGTGACAAGAAAGAGAGGAAAAATCACTTTCCTTGGCCAGCTGGCTACACCCTAACACTCAGCACTCGAGGCAGCAGGGGGTTAATATAGCTGAGATAAAGTTTCTGTGTGGATTTAAAACTTGGGGTTTTTTCTCCCCTTTTGCTTCAGGTTGTTTCTATGAGTTTGCTTCCGAACAAGCAATGTTTTTTGGTTAGCCCCCATACATGTAACTTTTATGTAGAGTTCAGCATCCATTTGAACGCCTCTCTCAAACAGTCTTCTTAACTCCTTTGTGCTACCAGTGCCACACACTTCCTGTGTCTTTAAACAGATCGTGGTAACTAATGGCCATGCTGGACATGGATCCATCTGCAGGCTTGCAGCCTCTAAAGCCTTTAAAGGAATCGCTGTCTGCAGATCTAATTTTCTTCTAGAATATCTCTCTATAATTTTAACCAAATATTCAAATTATTTGTAGCATTACTGTTGTCAGTGTATTAGTACCTCTGGGCCTGAATACAAAGCTGAGGTTTAATCACACTGGTCGGCAAACTCATCTATACTTTATTTTGGGAGCTCAACTGGCTGTTACGGAGGGGCAATTTCCGTTTCATCTGAGCACATCCTGTGTGANCATCCATTTGAACGCCTCTCTCAAACAGTCTTCTTAACTCCTTTGTGCTACCAGTGCCACACACTTCCTGTGTCTTTAAACAGATCGTGGTAACTAATGGCCATGCTGGACATGGATCCATCTGCAGGCTTGCAGCCTCTAAAGCCTTTAAAGGAATCGCTGTCTGCAGATCTAATTTTCTTCTAGAATATCTCTCTATAATATTAACCAAATACTCAAATTATTTGTAGCATTATGCTGTCAGTGTATTAGTACCTCTGGGCCTTAATACAAAGCTGAGGTTTACTCACACTGGTCGTCAAACTCATCTATACTTTATTTTGGGAGCTCAGCTGGCTGTTATGGAGGGGCAATTTCCGTTTCATCTGAGCACATCCTGTGTGAGTGAAATACCTCAATCATGAACATATGTTACAGGAAATACAGTTGTAGCACATAGGGTTTTTTTTTTCTTTTATTCTTAGACTTATGACTAAAGGGCAGTGTCAAAGTTCACAGTCTAAAAGTGAATATTTCTTGACAGTCATCCTATTTTTAGGTCCTTTAACTTGAAACAAGATTTTTCTTGGCTTGAAATGGTGATTAAAGTATATACAGATATAATTTACAGTAAACAATTAAATTCCTTTGCTGAAGCTAAATTTGCTTATGTGAGGTTCTAGTGTTTACAAAACTAGTAAAAGAACAATTTTTTTACTACAAAAAGTTGAATTCTTTCAAACTTTGTTTCTTAGTTTTTCTGCATTTTTGTTCTCCTTTTGGAAGAAGAAGCTATATTATATCCAGCTTTGCAGTCCTGCAGGCATGATGTGCCATGATTTCTCTTTCTAATTTCATTAGGTTATTTTGTATATGTATATTTCAGATAGACCTATACCATTTAAGAAGTACACCCCTAAAATATACTTTAAAGTAAAGCAAATAATCTGTCTTGTGCTTTGCAAATTAAAAGGTACAAACAGAGTCTTAAATAAACATGCCTTGGGCTCAAATTGTGATCTTTTTATTGTATGGAATATTAGCTGCTCCTCAAATAGTCTTGCTGGGTCTTTTTCAGGAGTAAAGTCCTTTTCCATGTGAATAAGACTATCCAATTTCGTCACCCAATATTTAATTATGTTTCATTGCTACTATAGAAGTACTGTTCTTATGGTTGTTTAGGCAAAAATGTCTGTATTTATCAGGGACTGAGTAAAAGTTGTGGGGTCACTCTGTAGCTACTCTTGCTTAAGTCAAATGTATTACAGACTGTTTTCGTGTAATGCTTAAATAAGTATATATGGTGTTTGACTACTTGATTCATAATTCATTAGGGCAACAAAGATGGTGAGGGGTCTGGAGCACAGGTCTTGTGAGGAGTGGCTGAGGGAACTGGGGTTGTTTAGCCTGGAGAAAAGGAGACTCAGGGGAGACCTTATCACTCTCTACAACTACCTGAAAGGAGGTTGCAGAGAGGTGGGAATCGACCTGTTCTGTCAAGTAACAGGTGATAGAACAAGAGGAAATGGCTTCAAGTTGCGCCAAGGGAAGTTTAGACTGGATATTAGGAAGAATTTATTTACTGAAAGGGTCATCAGGCATTGGAACGCGTTACCCAGGGCAGTGGTGGAGTCCCCATACCTGGAGGTATTTAAGTGTAGATACAGTGTAGATATAGTGCTCAGGGAAATGGTTTAGTGGTGGGCTTGTCAGTGTTAGGTTAATGATTGGACTAGACGATCTTACAGGTCTTTTCCAATCTAGGAGATTCTGTGATTCTGTGATTCTGTGCTTCTCACCAGTTGGAGACTTCAAAGGCTTAAGCCTTTGAAGAAACTTGGATACTAGCTGAAAGAGCATAAATAAAGACCTCAAGTAACTGCAGAATTCATTACTTTATTATTTTCACTGCTTATTTTTCATGTATGCAAAATTTTTAGCTCTGGTCCAAACACAATGTTTCATTTATTAAATTAATAATTAGTTGCAACTTCTGTATAAAGAACAACCTCCATTTACATCAATATTCAAAATCTGGAGAGATTCAGAACAATTTTCCCTGGACATGAATTATTTCTTAATGCATTAAAATCAAGAGGAGAGAGAGTGAGGAAGGAACATCCCTATAAAGTTCCCCTTGGAGTTGTCTCCATTGACTTTACATTTGGGGAAAATGAAACTGGTATTCAACAGAATGAGGTAAGGAGCCTGGAAACCATGCAGTCTTCATGAATCGGTGTTTCTCTTGTCATTTTGGACTTCCTCCGTACCCAGCTGAGTCTCTGGGTCCAGTCCCTACACAGCAGAACAGTGCAATGGTGCACGGTGGTGTATGATCAGTCTTCTATAGCAACAGAGAAGCATCCTTCCTGGAAAGATGCTAAGCGCAGATTCAGAGGGGTGCTCCCTTTTTGCAGCTGGTCAATGGTCCAGTTCCTTTTTTAAGGAAATAACTGGAGTGAATGATGTCTCTGACTTTTAATTTGCCATTTCAGAACATTATGAATGACAGAAAACAGCAATGTTTGCCTTTTCTCTGGAAATATTTCATGTCTGTATGGAAGATGTGTTCAAAAGACTTATTTTCATGTTGGTTTGAGCAAAAGCAGTGCAGTCGTACAGGCATGACAGTGGCTGATTGCATTTTTCTCCTAGCTGGTTTAGAAAACAACTCAAGCTTGAAGTTAACTGCTGAACAGCTTTAATGTCAAGAACAAGAAGTTGAAACTGGCACAGGGGAGCCCATTTGTGAAAGATCTGCTTTCTGGTGCCTCAGTCTCCTCTGCGCCGTATCGGTTGAGTCGTCTGAGCTTGAAGTCAAAGACGGAGTAGTCCCAGTGAAGGTCTGTGTCCTGTGTCTGTACTCATCCTGTACAGATTTCTGTGATCAACTCCACAGCCTGAGAAACTGCACTCAAGAAAATAGGGTGTTACCTTTTAAATGTTTTTCAGCTGCAGATTTGATAGCAGGGTTTATTCTCGTCCACAGAAGTTGCAGGCAGAAGTTGCCACCGATGAAATTTGTCTGCTGGACTGATGTCTTTTCAATAAAAGATAATATAAGATTTCAGGCTTTATGTTTAAACCAGTACTTCTCCTTTGTTTTGTACTGAAATTGCACTGAAGTAAAATAAAAGAGCCACAAGTGGGCTTAGATTTTTTTCATCACTCCTTTCTAATGTAAAACTCCTAGTTAGTTAGGGAGAATTTACTTGAGCATGAACTTTGGTGTTTGACTTCTATATCAACAAATTAAATAATCCTATTTTCAAGAATTACTTGACCAGTAGACACAAATGTATATACTGGAATGTAATGACGTTAAACTAATCATTACTGGTCCAGACAGTCCTGTGAGTTTGGATGGGACAAAATAATGAGTAAACAATGTGGGTTTGAATCGCAAGGACTACACTAAATTTCAGCCTTTCTTTTTTTTTTTTTTTTACCACCACCCCTCCATTTTTTGCAGGCTTTTTCTCATTTCCTAGTATGTATTTGGAAGGCTAAATAGCTAGCTCAAGTTATTTTGGTGGTGCTATTTCTTCCCAGTGGCATTAAGCCGTGACATTCAATCCACAGCAGCACAGCCAAGCAGCATTTGAGGATCTCTGTGTACATGAGTTATGTCAGACATCAAAGCGGGAGGCTCACATTTAGTCTGGCCCCACCCATATTATTAAATTTAAAGATGATGTCAATGCCGTTGTGAGTTACATATCAAATCTAAATTGGTTACAAAACATTTCTGAATGTTTAAATTACTTCAGATTGCCTCAATTGGTGCGATTAGACGGTGAATGTAATTTACATGTTGAGCAGTGGAAAAATTCTTCCTTGTACTAACAAGGATACATTAAACAATGTCTCCAGCCAGTTTCCTTCCCTTAACATCCTTTGCTTCTGAAGTTATTGTTTAATACACTTCCTAATCCTAAATTAGTGCAGGTAGTACTGATTTAGTACTATTTGGCATTGATGTAGCGATTGCATTTTTTTTTTTCTGACCGACGTACATGATAAGAAGCTTTTCATTTCTGAACTGAACAATTGTAGACTTGTTTTGCTGCTGAACTGAATATGCAAATAATTACGAGGAAAATAGGCAATGCTCCCAGGAAAGCCTCTGGTTTCCAAGTCTAGTCCAATTAGTAAAGAAGGAAGCTTTCTTACACAGCTTTTATCATGGTCTGTTTCACTGACCAGATAGAGATTATTAACAGAGATGAGACTGAACACTCTCCAGATTGAAAAGTAACTAGGTATAGAGTCAATCCATTATATCAGTTACTGATTAATGTAATACAGGCTTATAAATACCATCACATCAAGTCATCACATGTAACATGTTGAAAATATCTGGAGAAATACATAGCGATCTGCAGTGCTTTGAAGGTGCCCTAGAAAATCCAAGGTAAACACTGTAAAATGTATTTCACTTAATTTAAAAAGAGTTTTTATCTTGCCTATGCAATGTCTTTCCTTTTTGAAGCTATGTCTGATAAGGAGCTGGAATACACCTTCCGGAAACTGGCTGAAAGATGCAGAAGCAATGACTGCAGACTTTCAAAATATGGTTTACATGAATACAGAAACTCTCCATTGGGAGCACAGCAAACACAGACAAAGAAAAAAGAGACAAAAATTTCAGACGATCTTCAGCCCAGGGTTCTTATAATGTTTTATAATCCAGTTCTTGTGTTTAAAAGCAGGAACATCCCATTACTTTGCTGGAAACATGAGGTTTAACACAAGGGCACTGACTAACGAAAGCCTCATGTTCTCCTTACAGGGGGCATTTTTATATGGGGTAATAACTTCAGCAGGATTACGCCGGAAATATGCCAGAAGAATATGGCATAGGAAAATATGGCATATGGCATATGAGGGCAGACTGTATAGATGGTTTGTTTGCTAAACAATGAAGTCACCTAAGCTTGGGAATTCTAGGAAATCCAACATGTCAGTGACTCTTTATTTCTCCTTTCTAATGAGCTGGGGTGGGACTCTGTGCGCACACCTTGGCTTTTATGAAGTTGTAGTTTTAGGATTCAAGGCCTCTGGAAGACCTTGTTTGGTAAGCTGCTTGTCAGACTGCACTTTGTAGTTTTATTTGGCCCAAATTAAGAGCACTGAAAGTGATAATCGCTGCAAATGGGACTGTAAAAGCCGAGGAAAAATACGTGAGGCTGCACTTCTTAAATACTGGGACCTTAAAGAGAAGAAGGCAGAGGGGCTGAGCTGAATAGCCACCATCATACTCCAGCTCTGTTGGGTGGCTGCAGATTTGATCAGCAAAAAAGAGAGCATCCAGAGGTGCCCGGAGATTCTACGTCGAAGCACAAGATCTGAGCTGCTGCCATCTGTGTGTCCTGTCTGACGGGGCAGCGAGCAGCTTCCCCAGCTGGCCCTCCATCCTCCTCTGGAGCCCAGCACCCGTGCAAACCCTTTAATCTGGGGAGGTAAAGCTCCAGTAAGCTAGGTAAGACTTCAGCAGGGCTTGTGCTGGAAGAGTTTATTTTGTATTATTTACTTTCTTTCAAAAGGAGCACTTGGAGAACACTTTGCTGCTGACTGAGAGCGTCAGAAGCAAAGCTGAAGTGAACCAGCGACTATACAAAGGTCTATAACCTAAACAGATATAATATAAATATGGAATCATGAGGGCTGGAAGGGTGCAGATGCTAACTGGAAGGCAGATGGTGACATTTATTGACTGTAACATTTATTGACGGATCATTAAAAGGCTTCTATCGCCTTGGCACTTCAATACCTGCTGCATAGGAAATAGACATCGTCAACAAATCGTACTGTAGGACTAAAAATAAAAGCTCCCTCATCTCACATGATCTGCTGCAAAAATAGTCCGGAGAGCACTTGAGAGCTTGGTCAAGCGGACAGACGTGACGCGGAGCCTTTGCTGTGCGCTGGGCTGGGGCTCTGGCCAGGTGCCAGAGGGAGCAGGTTCCCGAAACCCTCCCCTGAGCACGCCCCGCTGTCAGTACCGGCCAGAGCAACCCCTGCACCCAAAAAATAGCAAGGGTGTCCCCTTGAAGCTGGTAACACTTGCTGTGCCACGGGGAGACAATGATTTCCCACGTGAAAGGGGACCGATCCAGTTTTCTAGTTTCGTCACGTGTACCCAGTATGGTGACCGCTTGTACAACTGTGAATAAGAATCCTCTTGCAAACCTCACCAGCTGACCCATCCCACCAAATTACCTGTCCAGTCCTCTTCCTCTTTCCTCACAACTTGCACTGGGAATAAAGTGTGGCAATGTTATCATAAATATGCTGATGGCAGAGTTGTACATTTTGTTGCTCTTGCTCAGCGCATTGAAAGACAACCTCCAGCATCTCCGTGTTCTCCTCCCCTCTCCCATCCCACGTCCTGCCCTTCCATCCTCCCATACTTCAGAAATATCTTGAAAACTGTCTGTCAACTGCCAAGGACTTTGGAGTAAAGCGGAGGACAGGCTATTCACACCAGTAGCAAGACGCTACTTCACTCTGGTAATGGCCCCGTGTTTAAAAACAAAAGAGGTATAGATCTGTAGCAAACTTTTATAGGATTGAAAAGTATGACTAGAAAAGGACTCTACAAAAATATGTCCAAGGGTCACTACGTGTGGCTTCCAACCCAATGGGCCTGTACCACAGAGAGGAGGATTTTCTTCTATTAACCTAGTTTACTAAGTGAATTTTCCATGCGGCAATGAACAAGTGTCATTAGCATTCACGCCGAGTGAGAGAACGGCTTTGACTGTGGTTCTGCTTATTTGACTTCTCTCACTAAACCTTATCCATCATGATGAATGCTTGGCCCACTTTGATTCTGGTAGGCATAACGCAAAGTCTGCCGAGGAACGGAGCCTGGGCGAAGTCCAGTCCCTGCTACTGCAGTCAAGTCATATAATCACTTTAACCCATTCGTTATACTCCCCTCTAAAAATGGTTGGGCTGTTTGCCCCGCTATTTCTTATCAGCACTGAAGATTTTTATGGCTAGAAGAATCAAATATCTTTTTCTGATTTCCAGCATAAATTTATTCAAGACCTGTTTATATCCAATTGTTCTTGTGCTAGCATTGTCCTTAAGCTTAAACAGCTTCTTGCCTGTCTATCTGTGATATTTACCCACTGATGTATTTATAGACAGCCCTTCTGTCCCCTTTCTCAGGCTTTGTTTTGCCAGGGCAAACAAGCCAAGCTCCCATAAGATCACTGTCAGTCTTCTAATGCCTCTGTTTCAGTGTGATTTAATTTTTTCTGGAACACGAGTGTCCAAGTCTCTGTGCTACACTCCAAATGAGGTTTTACTAATGACTCTGTAACACTCTTTCTTACCTTTGCTCTGCCCCAAATTCTTCGTCAGATACATCCTAGAATCCAATTTGCCCTTTTTATGGATAGTCATGTCAGTCCTCTGTAATCAGAGCCCGTTGCAAAAGTTTTAGAGCTCGCTGTTTAAAAAATGGCACAGATTCATCAACTTCAAGGGAGCTGTGACAACTTCCACCAGCTGGGGATCTGCATCTGATATTTCAGCTTGCAGGACACAGCTTTCTCTGCAGCTGGCCCGAAACGGTGGAGCTCACTGCCAACTCCCCTCCCCCAAGACCTTCCCCAGGGGAACCACTGATTTGCTTCCGCCCAGCCTGCAATGTTAGAAAAGCATTTATTCCATCTCATGCTAACAAAATACAGAGCAAAATTTGGCAAACACTAGTCATTCAGTGTGCATGTGTTAAAAAAAAATCTGAAAATCTCAGCTCCCTTTTTTTTTTGTTTAAATTCAAAACATTTTCAGTCATTTTCGCTATTTTGATTTCTGGCAGTTCAATTCTTGTCCTTTATTCTTTCTCAGCCCTCATTAAAGGTGAAAAAAACTTTTGAAATGACAATTAAAGTCGATTTCTTTCCATGGAGAGAGCCTACATGTGACTGCACTGCTGCCCATTGTCCTTCTTCCTTTCTTCCTTTCTCAGGTCTATCCTTCATCTTCTATCATCTGTGATTTAGACTAAGCCCTTCGTGGCAAGGACCTGCATTTTATATTCGTTTCTGCCTAAAGCAGAGACACTTATTATTGGTTTTTGAAAGTATAAAGAATGTAGCGGATCAATGCCATTACCCTGCACTGCACTTAGAAGACAAAAGCAGCGTAGCTGTTGAATTGATGCTCTCGGGAGCACGGAAGCAGCGCTACATTTTGGGCTATCACAGACTTGCCAGAGGACGCTGCGGATGTTTCTAAAGTTCATAGCCAGGGTAGAAGCTACAAAAGCACCGATGACTGTGATGAAACGTATAACACAGAGACCTGTCTTAGTTGCCCTGTCAGATGAAGCGGAGGTTAACAAAAATTTCGACTGCTCAGACTAAGATCGCTAAGGACCTGGCAGCAGCCTGGACTCCGAGCTCAGTTAAAGCATGGTGTCAACAGGCTGCACTGATTTAAAAGAAAGATGTGGTGACAGTGTTTCTGCTTTTGAGTAGATCCTAAAGGCACTTGCCCAGGACAGCAGGTAGGCTAGAGGCATGAGAGATCCAAAATCCACGTCCAGGGGGAATAAATCAGGGCGCTGAGCTCTGGGGCATCTCTCTCCCAGGTAAAAGCCCTAACCATCCTCAGGCATCCTGGTTTTCTCTCAGGTCCTGCGACAGGTGCCTGCAGCCCCTGTGAAAGAAAGAGGTTTAGAAGCACCTTTTCCTTTAGTTTTTTCTTTTGGGGACTGGCTTGGGCATTTCTGCATACAGCACACTGCATACTGTGAACCCTGTTTGAGAGGCCCAAGTCTGCCTGGCCACCCATTGCACTGCCCCAGAGTGGAGCGCAGCAGCCCCGAGCATCACACTGCTGTCGCCCTTTGTCACAGAATCCCAGAATGGTCAGGGTTGGAAAGGACCTCTGGAGATCATCTAGTCCAAACCCCCTGCCAGAGCAGGGTCACCTACAGCAGGTTGCACAGGACGGTGTCCAGGTGGGTTTTGAATGCCTCCAGAGTCGGAAACTCCACAACCTGTCTGGGCAGCCTGTTCCAGTGCTCTGCCACCCTCAAAGGAAAGAAATTCCTCCTCATGTTAAGATGGAACTTCCTATGTTCAAGTTTGTGCCCGTTACCTCTTGTCCTATCACTGGACACCACTGAAAAATGACTGTTCTCATCTACCTGGCACCCTCCCTTTAAGTATTTATAAGTATTGATAAGATCCCCCTCAGTCTTCTCTTCTCCAGACTAAAAAGACCCAAGTGCCTCAGCCTTTCCTCATAAGAAAGATGCTCCAGTCCCCTAATCATCTTTGTAGCCCTTTGCTTGACCCTCTCCAGCAGTTCCCTGTCCTTTTTGAACTGGGGAGCCCAGAACTGGACACAGTGTTTGTCAAACACCTGCTCTGAGCGTCCCATATTTGTGCTTCTGCATCAGCGCTTCAGCTGCACCCTGTATGGTACTCATTTATTTATGCTCCATTGACAGGTTTCTCAGGACCAGAAATTTTGCATCTGCCCATTAAAATACTTTGCCGCTTGGAAGATAATGAAATAACTGGTTCTCTGTTGTGGTTTTTCTCTCCATTGTCAACCTGTGCCAGTAACACGCAGCTCATGGCTCTGCCTTCCTGAGTTTACCGCCACCATCTTCGGCATATAGATTTTAACCAACGCCTTCAGCTGACAGGTAGTCAGCAAACCAACAGCACAGAGAGCTGGTGACACTGAACTTGTGACCGCTGGTTTCAGCCACTGCAGAAGACTAGCTCCCCTGCAAGCCTCGAGATATTTTTGAAAGGTAGGTTTAACCAGAGGTGGGAATGTATCTCTGAGTTTAATACAGACGCGTCGCTTTGTTGGGGTGAGGTTTTGACTCGGAGGGATGTGAACGTCCCTAGGCTAAAACTGCAGACATAATTACGTACAGCATGGGAATCCCAGCGCGGCATTGATCCAGTATGACCCCTATATCGCTAATTACAGACTGTCAAGGCAATTTCTGTTCAAGTCGGACCGATAGTTAATTAGCCTCCTCCCCATTGAAATCCTGACCTTGGTTTGGCAGAGGGAAAGCAGAGAGTCGCGTATCCGGCCAAAGCATCTCATCGCTGCTCCGGGGGCAGGCGGACGAGGTACGAACAGCTGAAAATGAAAAATGGCAAATGAGAGTCCGAAATGGAGCAGCAGCTTTCTCTACCTGCTATTTCCTCTCTCTCTGGCTCCCCCTCCTCCAAAACCTGTTGCTCAGGCTGAAAGACTAAATAAAACCCGCAGAAGTACAAACGCCTTTTGGTGACTCTCAGTTAATTTATAGCGCGGGATAGAGGAGATATCTCTACCGGTAACTTTTTGGTCAAATTGAAAACTGGCAATTTATTCCTGCTGCTTTGTCTTTCAACCACTTGCTAATCCGTGGCAGAAATTTACCTTCTACCTCGTGCCTACCCGGTTTCCTTAGTAACTTCTTGTAAGAACATGACAAAAGCTTGGGAAAAGCCAAATAAATTGTCAACTGCTTACTCTTTATTTACAGAAAATGATGCGCCGCTGAATCTACTAGATATCTGCCAAAGCTGGCTGACGTATTTCATAGGATATTTCTTTCTCTCTTGTTCAAAAAAAAGGGTCCAGATGTTATTAAACTGAAAAAAATATCAAAATCTAAAAATCTCTTTGCTTGTGTAAAGAGATTTAAGACCTGGAAGTTACCTGAAATGACATATGTGCTCCGTATCTATCCTTTATTTATGAGAGTCAGTACCAAAATGACTTCAGTTTTGCATATATTTAAAATGTTTTGCAGAAAAAGGTGGTTAAAATCATGCCTCTTGATGCCTTCAGAAAGAGTTTAGATTGCTTAAACGTTATCATAATGAGTGCTTAAATAAAGATATCATCAGTTTATGATTTAGAAGCAAAAGCAGGACCAAAGTCGGGACAGAAGAGAATCAGAACAACTTTAATTGTGAAATAAAGAAAAAGAAGAAGGAGCGCAGATTGGCAATAATTATATGTTCCATTGTTTGTGTTACTTCACAACTCCCACTATGGCACGGGTTCCACTTGCTGGATGGTGCAGATGCAAAATATCCATCTGTCCCTATGAGCTTGCGGTATAAACGCTCAGGACTGGGGCACGCAAGCGGAAAGGATAAAACAAGGGAGCAGCGCAGAGAGTTTGGGTAGTCTGCAGTAAATACCTCGTAGGGGAAAGTCTGACAAGGAAGGGAGCCAGGAAGAGACTGGGATGCTCCTAAATCTTTCGGGCACTTCCACTTTTTTTTTTTTTCCCCTCTACATATTTGGAAATTGTTCCCCCACCTGTGGCAAGGTTCTTTCAAAGGTCTCCAGGCAGGCCATCTACATGGCTTTCCAATGGCAAACAATAGCCATGTTTGTGTTCTTCATAGCTAACCTAGCTGTTCTTCACAGCTATTGATGAGGAAACTCTTGCTCAAAATACATATGGAAAGGGCAAAAGGAAAGACAAAGTTTTGAATGATTAATGCTAACAAATTTGGGAAGAGGTATCACACCTCAGGTGTCACAGTTTAAGAAAATCTGCTTCTATTATGGATTAGGAGGAGATTGTACATTGGAGTTAGATTATCTCATCTCACATCCAGAGGCACCTCTGTCTTTCTGGCCCATGGTTCGAGAGGGGACTCGGGACCAGGAGAAGAACCCACCAGAGACGCTGCTCTGGGGCTGCGGTGGCGGTGGCCACGGCGAGCCAGGATGGAAGGACAACCAGAGAAGACGAGTTCAGATTTGGCAATGACCCCTCTTAACACTGGCCTTGAAGGCGGCTTTGCCCCTCGAGGGGGTCGGGTGGGGTGCGCGGGGAAGGGCCGTGGTCCATCACCTCCCCAGCACGGGTGGGTGCACCAGGGAGGCTGATGGCAACAGGGGGGTCCTGGGGAGCCTGTGCCATGTCCCCACAGAAAAACAAATGATGATTGCACGTAGGGTGCTGTGCTTTGAGGAACGGGTTTTGCCGGAACAAAAAAAAAACAGCACGGGAATGCTGTCACCGCTCCGTTCCGGGTTTGCCTTCCCGGTCCTTCGGAGAACCGACACCGGCCCCCCCCAGCCAGCGCCGGGCGGGAGGCGGCGGGAGGCGGTCCGGGAGCCACATGGCGAGCTGCGGGCGTGGTGGCGGGGACGGAGCGCAGCGGGACGGAGCCGGCCCGGCGCCCACCCGCCCGAGGCTCCCCGGCGGCCTTCCTGGCGCCCGCGGAGGCGCCGGTGGCAATGAAGGTGGCCTCATTTCCCTCACAAGGTGAGGTGAGGTGACCCCCCCCCCGGCGGCTCCTTCACCTCCCGCCGCCGCCCCGCGCCCCGCTGCGCGCCCGCGGAGGCGCCGTCCGCCCGCTAGGGGGCAGCCTCCGCCCGCCCCGCCGGCTGCGGGTCGGTGCCGGCGGGAGTTTTGGGGGCGGAGGGGCGG
>VUYV01000180.1:240975-284901 GCA_008711295.1 Anarhynchus alexandrinus | reverse complement strand
CCGGGCCCGGAGGGGGGGGTGTGTGGGGGTGAAGGGCTGGGGGGGGCAGCCCCGTTCGCGCGTGAACCCCCCCCGGGAAGGGGGGCAGCCTGGGTGAAGGGGGCTCGTCCCCTTCAGGGCCGGGATTTTGCAAGTGTTTTATATTAAAAAAAAAATAAATGTATATACACACACATATATAACATTCCACTTTCCAGATCGAAGTGCTGGATGTGCATGGGAGAAGCTTTTATTTATTAATATTATTTTTTTTGGGGGGGGGTGGTAGTGGTGGTGGTAGTGGGGTGGGGTGGATGGTGGTTTATGGATGTTTTCTGGCATGGCACGAGCCGGCTGCAAACTTGTCTACGCAACTGCTGGAGCAGCCGGTGCCTCACCTCGCTCGCTCGGGAGGTGATTCAGCTCATCCCTTCCAGCCTCTGAAGGACACCTTAGCGTTTGGCGCTTAGTTTTCTTGAAGGCTGTTTTTTAGCGTTATTTGGGTCTTTTACTGCTTAGTAGGCTCCGTGTGTGTGTGTGGGGGGGATAAATCTCATCCTTTTTGGGTTGAAAAAACGCATTACAGCTCTGTTCTGTGTTGTGTTTGAAGAAAACGTACTCTGTCGGGTAACTTTTGTGTGTTATGTGTGTGCATATGCAATTCCCGTCGTGGCTCAGCTGGAGGGGAGGGCTTTGGTTTTTGATACCGTGCCCCGAGACTCGGGACGGTGCCGTCGTCTCACCTGGCGCCCAACGGTGCAGCGCAGGTAACGACCCGTGTGTTGGCAAAACTTTCCTTATGAGCCAGTGCGAGGTGGTGAAGAGAAGATCGATGAAGGTCATTTGCTATGCTGATGGGGAAACTCCTTGCGTGAACGCAACACCGTGTTTTTCACCTTTTTGCAGTTGGCAGACCGCTCCGCGCATTGGAGTCTGCTGACAGTGGCCTTTTGTTACCTTTTGTGGCTCTTCTTCAAGTAGTCTGCTGACCCACAGAGTTGAAAACCAGTGCTTTGAGCTTGGTGGGGCACTGGACTGAGCTATCTCCCTTTAGTTCTTCAGTTGGCCACCAACTGGGGTTGTTACTGTTTTGTGTTGTACCGTAGTGCAGAGGTCCTGCCCCTGGCCTGGAGTCCCACTCTCCTGGCTGTGGTAGGTCATTCCTGCCCCCCTAAATTCACAAGCAAGTTGGGAGCATGTGGTTTTGGAAACCCCACAAAATCCCGTGGTGCTACTGATGGGCGATCAAAGTGATGAGAGTAGGGACAGCATGGTGGTGGTGGTGTGAGCGTGGGTAACTTGGGGTCCACCACAGTGACTGGTGGAGCTAGCTGGGACAGCTGAAGGCACTGCTGCCAGCTTTCCCAGAAGTGGCTGTTTGGGCAATAGAGCTGAAGAGGACGTGTGTCAACTCCTGAGGTGCTGCAGCTTCATGGCTGTGGTACATGAAGTGCAAACTGAGGTGCAGTATGCTGGGCTGTAAATTGCGGCTCCGGAGCAGGTAAATGTCCTTGCTCCGCCGTCTGGGGTGACGCGTGTGACGTGGGGCTGAGGGCAGGGACCCCCCTGCCTGGATGCCCACTGCCTCGGGCAGGCTCTGCCCGTCCCTCCTTGCCCCCAGGCTCTCTTGCCTGGTGGCATTAAGCCCGAGGAGGGTCTTTGGCAGCCTCTCCCACTGTGCCGCTCCGGGCACCCTCTCTGGGCACCTCTCCAAAATCTTGGGCTTTGGGTCCTGAGCTTCGGGGTGGAAAAGGTCTTTCGTCTTGAGCCTAGTAAAACGGGGTCCTGAACTCAATTTGGGAAACGGGCTCTACTGAACAGTGAAATAAATGAAAAAGCATGACAGAAGTAAGTGTTAGAGCAGCGTTTCCCAACTCACAACGTGCTTTTCTGTGTATGGTATAACTAGGAGCGGCTCGGTTAGCGTGAATGAGACCCTCTCTCTTCTTTTCTGTGTCAGAGGAGTGAACACCTCTGATTTTGGGGCAGGGGTTCCCTTCACGGCACCCGCACCCAGGGGAGGGTTTGCAGTGGGGCACATCTCCCTGCAGCCTACCCCACCGCCAGCCTGGCCTGCAAGGAGCTGCCAGGGGGGGACATTGCCACGGCTGTGGTGGTGAGGGGGCGCGGGGTTTGCAGGGGATGGTGTGCAGGCTGGGGTGGCAGCCAGGGCGGCAGGAGAGCTGGCACGTCCCAACTGGCCACCTCCCCGGGCTCACCCCACGTTGAGCTGGGCGCTAGGACAGGCGGCTGCCAGAGGTCTCTGCCAACCCGGTATGTCTCCTCCGGCTTTGGCTTAGTTACAGTCTGGGGAGAAATAACCCTTTTTAAAATTTTTATTTTTTTTTTTTTTAGGGGCTCTTTGCTTTTGTGGGGGTAACTGTGCTTATTTTTGTGGGTCTTTCACATTGCGCTTTCTAATTCGTAGATGTGTCTGAGAGACTCATGAACTCATCTTCCCATCCAACGTTGTGAATATTCTTTTTCTATAGACTCAGAGTATGTACCACATACTTCTTTCATGCTCTCAGCTACCATTATTAGTCGGAGCTATTCCCATAACACATTGTTTTTCTGGTTTTTTTTTTTGGTTTTGCTAATAAAAACATGCAAAATTTACATCCTTCCCTGTATTCTGTTACTTTTTCAAAGTCTTTTCTGCTACTACTGCTCATCTACGTCGTATATTTTTATACTGAGTGGATTTTAAATATAAGCTCTTTTATTCCTTATTTGTCCTGAAAGTTTCCAGTTCAAACTGCACAATTTTGATGTCTAAAAGATGCGAGGCTTGTCCCACAGATGTAGACTGTTTCAGTTCTTAAAATCATTTGGGATCATAACTTTCTATAAATATCTGACATCAGCAGACACTTTGAAGACTCACAGAGCTCATTTTTCTGTAAATACAAAGTAGTAACTAAAACCAAAGAGAACATTAAAAAAATACAAATTATAAATAAGAAGGAATGTTTATCAGGGTTTTTTTTAAAGATGTTTTCTAGAAAAGGCTATAAATGCATTTCTTTATTTCAAAAACTGTTTAGAAAGAGGATTCAATATGTGCAGGAATGTAATTATACATTTTTTGGCATATTGTGCTTTTTAAAGCCTCTGGGTACCCTGAGAATAATTAGAAGAAGATTTTTTAATAAATAAAGGTTGTGTGACCATAAAAGGAATCCAGCACTTGAAGGTCAAATAACAGATTTTTCTTCAGTCGATAAAACAAATTAGTGGGTTTCAAGGCTGTTTAGTATGTTCTTCGCTGTGTATTTGTATACCATCCTTGTGCAGAATAACATACAGAGCTCCTTGTCAGGAAGTTTTGGCTGAATTTGTTTACATTACAGTCATCTTCTGTCTTGAACAACAGCAAAGGACAGATATTAAATTCACCTGATTCCAAGAACTCTGTATGAAAATACTTTGGAAAGTAATGTTATTCCAGACTGTTTCTCTCATTTTTGGGCTTGATGTCGTTGTGATTCCTTTGCTCTTTGAGAGAGAACGTGACAGGGTACAACAAAATAGTTGGGTTAGGGAGTGTGATGGTACTGCTCAATAACCTTATCCCGAACATGGGAAAGGAACTAAAGGGAGAGCAGTTTTTTTTTTAAAAAAAAAAAAAAAAAAGGGGGGGGCAAACAAAAAAAAAAAACCCACAACAACAAACCCAACAGAGAACACAACAGCTTCACCCAACCTTGACCAAACCTGGCCATGTCTTCATTTCTTAAAGCACAGAGGTCTGTACTGCAATGCGCTGGTCAGCTGAGCTGCCCTAAAGGATAGGGGATTTGCCCAGTTCAGGTCGTTTGAATGAAAAGCGGTGATTTCAAGTGGCAGGGTTTCAACCTCGCTGCTGTAAAATTGAGTTACTTGGATGGCAGGGGAGAGGGTCCCCGTGGAAGCGTTGCAGTGCAGTTGTCTGCCGCTTAGATGCTTTTCCTCGCAGAGATCATTTTCCAGGCAGATTCCTCCATCGCAGACCAGTTTGACCCACTTTTGACGTTGTAAACAGAGATCGGAACTGGAGCGGGAATTTTCCTTGTCGTAGGAGGCTTCGCGCTCCATTAAGTTCTGTTTGTACTTTCATTTTTGGTCAGCTGTTCGGCAGAAAGCGTCATTTGGAGGACAGCCTTGTTCCGTTCAGGGAAAAGAGGGAAGACGTATCGGGGGATGCAATGCAGCAGCCATTTGGCACCCTGTGGTTGTCCCCATTGGTTCATGTCCCCCCCCACCACCTCCCATCAGGGGCTCCCGGAGGGGGCGAGAGCAGCTGGTTCAACGCTTTGAAGCCGGGGGCCGGGGAAGCGTGCTGGGTGTGCGGCTGGGTCTCCATGCCTTGGTCTCCCCCCCACCTCCCTCCGTCCAATGGACCATCCCCAGCCCTTCCACCGAGTGAGAGTGGGATTAAACGTGCCTGGGGAGGCTGATCCGAAACGCAGCCGCTTCCCCTGGCTGCTCCCGCATCGCCGGCGACGAGGGGCGAAAGGAGCTGGAGGGAGGGCCGGCCACAGGAAAAGAAATACAGCTTGCTCCGTCCGGGCTGAGATTCGGTGCGCGGCTGGAAGGAAGCTTCGTTCTTCCGCTGTGGAGGGTTGGGCACTGGTGTGGACATTAATTCGGTTATTAATTGGGATAGAATCAGGACTGATGGCAGCAAAGATTAGGATCTTTCCCTAAATACCTCATCTATTAGTATTCTCTTTTTAATGATGGAGGTCTGTGGCTAAACCAGGTGTCCTGAATTGTCATTTAGCAAGAAATTAACTCTTTGTGATCCACGGGGCAAATGAATCGCTGTGTATGAGCGCAAGCACTGCTGAAGAGTCAGAGTCCCCGAAAGGAGGGTTCGGGCTGCCCCGTGTGGCAGCCGTCTCGCCAGCTTTGTCCTCGCGATGGCTGTGAGCACCTTTGGCTCTGGCAAAGGGAGATTTATGTTCCCTTGTCCCTGATTTCACACGGATGTATCAGGGCCAAATACTTCTGTCCTGTTGTGACAAGGTGTGACCTGAATGTGGTATTCCAAGTGTTGTGAAGGAAGAAGGAAGGGAAGGTGTTGGGGAGCCAGAGGTAATAGCAAGCGGTGATTTTTATAGCCCAATACCTTTGCAGAGGGTGCAACGCTGGCTGTGAGCTGACTGTGGAGCCCAAGCAGAGCTCAGGAACGGTGGTGAGCATCCCACCAGTGGTGCAGGGGTTACTCCTAAGGTAGCAGTTGCCAGGTGCTGGTTGCCCCTGAGCAATCTGAATTTGGGAAATTCTTCTGGCAGGATGGCTCTGTGGGGACTAACAGGGTCTACCTGGTGGAACTGAAGGACTCTTCCTACCTTTGCTCACTGAAATCCGTCGGGAAGGTATTGCAGACGCTGGTATTATGGCAGCAGCAGAAGGTCGTCGTAGGACTGGACCTGGGAGGCAGGAAGCAAAATCTGCATTTTAATGTGCATGTGCTCTTTCCCCCTGGCAATAGTCCTTGTGTAGAGCCTCCCAAGGAGATTACTGTGCTTCTGGCAAGAGTAATCCATGCTGGGCAGCTGCGTCTGCCGTGGAGCACCGGCGTGTGTGCGTGCGGATGCTGTTGCTCCAGGGTGGAAGCACTGCGAGGGTGAGCCAAGCGGTGGGGGAAAGTTATCCCAAGCGGAGTCATTAAAAGTGCCTTTTTCCTGAATACGTGCTATTCTCATAAGTGTTGCTGTGAGCTTCATATGGGATTGTTCGGTCCTGTTAGGGAGTTGTCGTTGGCCGTGTTGTCATTTGCCACGTTACTCCGTGTGAGAGCAGGGGTGCACGATGTGCTGAAGGAGAACGCCCATGCTTTTCCCATCTATGCGCTGGCTCTGTAATTCTGGTGGCTGGGATGTTATCCAGAGAAACACGGTCTGCCCGTGTGCGCTGGGCAAGCAGAGAACTTGTGTCTGTGTTTGCTGTCTTTTTCCTTGAAAATCAGACCGTGTTAATGCATAAGGGTCCAGACTGAATTAAATAAAGGCGTGCCAGACCCTGCAAAGAGGGGGGAAATTAAGGAGGTTGTTGGCGATTAAATTGTTTTTGTGAGAAAATACGGAAAGATAGTGTAGTTTTGCTGGTCTTACTCTCGTTAATGCCCTTTCCGCAGTTTCTAGATATGTTCTTTCTATGTCTGTACGTAATATGGAAAACAGAAAAGGCAATTCCTTAGCCCTCAGGTGCCCTGCTGCTACCCAGCCCGTCCTCCGAACTCTGCATCTGTGTGGGGAAAAGGAAGAGCTGTGGGGACGCCAGCAGCACGCTCCCTCTGGTTAGTACTGCGTGCTAGTGGCCAAGGGCACTGCATCGTTCAGCTGAAAATGTTTAAGATTGTAAATTCAAGCCTTAGAAAAACTGGAAGCCTGAATTGAAGTTTACAAATTATATATGTATATAAGTGTATTGATACATGAATATGCACACATATACGTGCTTAAAATCTGGCTTTGAACCACTGAGGAGAATTCAATATACATCGTTCTTAAATAACAGTTTTAATTAGTCGTTACCCAGTGGCTGTGATTTGAAGAGCTGGAACCTTAAAACATTTCAAGCGTGACAGGGCTTGCAAAAACACTGCGAGCTGGCAGAATGGAAGCGGCGTCAGTCTTGCACCTTGGCTGGCTGCGCTTTACTCCCTGATCCTCAGCCGGTGTGACACTCCCGCGCTCTCCCCGACTTCGCTGCCTGGAGCAAAGCCACCTACCTCCTCTCCACATCTCTCGGGGTAATGCGGCTGCTGCCATCACTCACCACTGGTACTGCAGAGTCGAGGAGAGGGGTGGCCGGCCTCATCTGCAAGAGGTTCCCGTTGCAGCGCTCTTCACCGTGGACCTTCGGCACCCGGTGGGCAGTGTCCCCTTTCGGCCCGTGAAACGCCGCTCGAGTCTAAGAGCATTTCGTTCAGGTCTCCATTTTCCTGCTCCGCAGCGAGCGCCGTCGGGCGGTGTTGGCAGCCTGCCCAGGGGGAAGGTCTCCATTGTAGGGCTTTGGTAGTCCTACGGAATATTTTCACACACAGAGAGTGTGAAAAAGCAGTAAAAATCATATACCTCCCCCTGACGGTGCAGCTGTGCTGACAGAGAAGTGCTTTTGTTGGCTTCGTTAATGTCACTGGGGGAAGCGGTACCGTTAGACTGGCAGAGGAATTCCCTCTCTGGCATATGTTACATCCACAGCGAGGAGCGATGCCAGCATATCTAGCAGCAGAGCTCTCCCAGTGTAAACAAACCCTGAGTGATTGGACTCCTGAAGCCTGAGCTCGCGCTGCATCACGGCGGCGATGCTGGGCGGGAAAGGCTGCGGGCTGTGCCTCAGAAGGGGTGCGAAATCCCTGCCCACCCGCCTCCCTTCGCAGGGGATCGCCAGCGAATGGAGCTCCCCAAATACCGCTTTAGGTAGGTTCTCGCCCGAGCGCAGCCCGCACTTCGTCGGGCTTTTTCCACTCATTGACTTCAGGGAAATACACGTCTTCCTGCAGGGACCTAATGCTGGCGCTCCCTGGAGCGCCACAGCGTGAGGCTGGTAATACTGCATGGGCTTGGTGACAAATGGAAACTTGAGAAAGCAAAAGCAGTGTCTGGAATGTCCTGGTGTCCTTAACTTACTGTGTTTGTGTCTTAGGGCTTGGTCAAATACCCACCTCCTGGGAGTCAGTTTATAGGCTTTGATGCGGATTTGATCAGGCTCCAAGGGAAGCAACAAAAGTGCAGTACTTCCACTGCAAAGAACATACTGTTTTCCTGAATATTGTTTAATACAGGTGCAAATCTGAAAAGATGAGCTGAAACAGCTGTATCAGTTTTACAGAACCATTTTCACAGGGCAGATTAAAGGAAAAAAGTGGCTGTGGTTGTTGTGTAAGACTCAAAGAACCAGTTTATCAAGGCTGCCACAGACCTGGCTGGCATCTTAACCAAACTGTAAATTTCCTTTGCAAACTTCGCTGAACTTTGTTTTTGAGGGCTATTTCCAATAAGGGACTGAAGCAGCTAAAGCAGACCATCAGTGTGCTTGAATGTAGGTCACTATTAATGAAGGCTGGTCAAGCACACGCGCATTTCTGAACACGTGCAGGGGCAGAACTCAAAGAGCTGGAGGAGTCTTCAGTCAACCAAAGTGCTCCTGGTTTGTACTGGGTTTGCATGGCAAGATTTTGGTAGCGGGGAAGTTACAGGGGTGGCTTCTGTGAGAAGCTGCTAGAAGTTTCCCTTATGTCTGACAGAGCCCGTGCCATCCGGCTCCAAGGCAGACCTGCTGCTGGCCAAGGTCGAGCCCATCAGTGATGGCGGTAGCACCTCTGGGATAACAGATTTAAGAAGGGGGAGGAAAGCCTGCTGTGCAACAGCAGCTGGGAGAGAGGAGTGAGAATATGCGAGAGAAACAACTCTGCAGACACCAAGGTCAGTGAAGAAGGGGAGGGAGGAGATGCTCCAGGTGCTGGAGCAGAGATTCTCCTGAAGCTTTGTGGTGAAGACCATGGTGATGCAGGTTGCCCCCATGGAGCCCATGGAGGTTAATGGTGGAGCAGATATTCACCTGCAGCCCGCAGAGGACTCCACGCTGGAGCACGTGGATGCCTGAAGGAGGCTGTGACCCCGTGGGAAGCCCACGCTGGGGCAGGCTCCTGGCAGGACCTGTGGAGAGCAGCCCACACTGGAGCAGGTTTGCTGGCAGGACTTGTGATCCTGTGGGGGACCCATGCTGGAGCAGTCCATTTCGAAGGACTGCACTCGTGGAAGGACTCATGTTGGAGCAATTTATGAAGAACTGCAGCCTGTGGGAAGGACTCACGTTGGAGAAGCTTGTGGAGGACTGTGTCCCATGGGAGGGACCCCATGCTGGAGCAGGGGGAGAGTGTGAGGAGTCCTCCCCCCGAAGAGGAAGGAATGGCAGAGACAACATCTGAGGAACTGACCACAACCCCATTCCCTGTCCCCCTGTGCTGGTCAGGGGGAGGAGGTAGAGAAATCGGGAGTGAAGTTGAGCCCAGGAAGAAGGGAGCGGTGGAGGGAAGGTGTTTTAAGATTCGGTTTTATTTCTCATTACCCTACTCTGATTTGATTGGCAATAAATTAAATTAATTTCCCCAAGTCGAGTCTGTTTTCCCCGTGACGGTAATTGCTGAGTGATCTCCTTGTCCTTATCTTGACCCACAAGCCTTTTGTTATATTTTATCTCCCCTTTCCTGCTGAGGACGGGAGTGATAGAGTGGCTTGGTGGGCACCTGGCTTCCAGACATGGTCAACCTACCTTGGGATTCCAGGTGCCATAGTAGGGTGGAAGTTGAGGGAGCATGGAGCTGTGGCTGATGAGTCAGTATGGCCAGTTGGACAGTAAAGGGAAGGGTGGTGGGATAAGGTTGTATGGTAGAAGAATAGGGCTAAATGTGGGATTGGAGTTGCTGGTTTGGAAGGTGGTATTGTGTGGTCTTGAGGTGGGACAGATGGAAGGATGGAGTACAGGGACTGGTATGGCAAGGTAGGGTGTGCAGCAGAGGAGTGTAAGATGTGGGGTTGGCCATGCTGCTGGCTATGGAGCGAGGCAGTGGGATCTAAGAGCTGCTGCTGTGGCTGTCACTAGTAGTGGTGTCCAAGGGCAAGAGCTTTGGGAACCTCCATGCTAAATTATTTCATAAAAAGTGGGCACCTGTCATTTCTCAGGGAAGATGCACTGCTGAGTTCTTCCAAAGGACACTCAAAGGACTTTTGTAAGTCCGGGAGATGACTGGAGTTTGG
This sequence comes from Anarhynchus alexandrinus, assembly GCA_008711295.1. NCBI lineage: Eukaryota > Metazoa > Chordata > Aves > Charadriiformes > Charadriidae > Anarhynchus > Anarhynchus alexandrinus. The sequence continues at coordinate 275,170 of VUYV01000180.1, read as the reverse complement.
GATGCTAAGCAGTTGGAAGCTTACTGTGTTAAAAGTCCTGGATGCGGTCAAGAACGTAGGTGCACTCTTGCTTTTGCCTTCTGCTGTGTCTTAGCTCTTGGTTAACTTGAAGGCTGGCTGTCCTCAGCATAGAAGAATTTTAGGGCATATTTTAAGGCACCTGCCTTCCCCTTTGTGCTGTGTGCAGAGCCTAGGTGAATTCTTGTGTGAAGGCTGGAAATCTAAAATTTGGGCACCTTAGTGCATGGCTTGTAAGAGCTTCAGTCTTTTACTGGATGTAGCTCTTACTGTCTGACCGCGTGCTGCTGCATTTTAAGACCATGGGTTTCCTCATGCCAAAATACAGGTGTCTAGCACATGGTAACTGCTGCATGGCTTATTATTGAAAAGTTTGTGGGCATCAGGTTTTATAGGTTGAGAAAAGTCAGTATGAAAGAGCTACAGTACTGCAGAAACAGTATCGTGGTACGGTCTGGTGCTCCATCAAGACACCCAATTTTAAAACAAAACTGTGCTTTGCTGAGAATCCTGTTCCATGTTTTTAGTTTAATTATATCATCCTGCTAACATCACCTAACACCACCAGCAAGATGTGCGATCCATGAAGTGGTTGGACTGAACTGCAGAGTGCTTCTCACTTAGGGACGTGGAAGATGCGACCCTTTAAAGTGCAGCTGTGACTCCTGCTGTCCTGGGAGGAGTGTGGGGCTCCATCCGCAGTCCCCTGAGCCCAGCTCTGATCACTGATTATGGGGGGGGGGCGCCGCATCCGCCATTGGTCCCTAGCAGTGGATGCTTCCTCAAGAAGCAGACTATGTCCTCCCATGTAGCTATGGAGGATGCTCCTGTGACGCCACTCTTTCTTCTCCATCCTGGGTGGATGCTCTGGGACAGAGGACAGAGCAGGAAACGTGAATGCCCCAAGTGATGAGCCCTGCTGGGCAGGGATGCAGGAGCAGGCAGGAGGCAACACAGCTGGGAGCTGTGGGGAGGAAGGGAACCTGCAGGAGTTGTGGATTTGCTGGACAGTGAATCACCTGCAGCTTCACAGCCCAGGTTGGTGTGAGAGTGGCCTGGCTTCCTCCTCATTATTTTTTTTTTTATCTCATTTTTATCTCTGAACACAAACCCTGGTGACAAACCCCAGCCTGCAGCACTTGCGCAGGAGGTTTTAGCCTCTGTGCCACCGTGCTCTGTTGGAAGATCAGTTGCCCTTGATGTTGTGCCTTAGCCACCTAGAGGGGCTGGACGCAAAACACAGCTGCTGTGGGACCAAGTGTGATCAATAGGACTCTTTCATTAGCTTTGCTGCATTGTTCATTTATAGTATTTTTCCTGATTAGATTGCAGTAATGCTCTGTGTGTACAAGGTGTTCTGAAATATGGGGAGAAAACTGTTTCCTGGTGTGAGGCGGATATGTTGTAAAAGGCTCTGGGCAGGATGAACAGGGTGCGGGAAAAATGATCCAGCACATTGGACGAGGGTGCTGTCCTCTGTCACACCCTGTCCCTCCAGCACCTCCTGTCGGGACTGCATTCTTCTGCGATGCTCTTCACAGTGCGGGTTGACTCTTTACGGGATTTTCCCCAGTATCCCTACTTGAGGGCTTTGCTTGAGGGCCTTTGAACTTCAGGGTTGGGCAGCTGTACTCATGAACAGGACATTTTTAAGTCTCTGCTGGACATGCCTACTAGTTTTCAGCAACCTGTTATGTTCTCTACTAGTTTCTGCTTTCTAGTGACTGAGATAGTCTTCTTACATAGTAAACCATGTTGTACATACTATATGTCGTGCTAGATAAATGATTGATTTTTATTTTTTTTTAACTTATCTGTAGTAACCCTGCTGTCATTCAGTCTCTTCCTGTTGCTCTCCTGGTAGGTTCCAGTTTATGTTTAAAGAGCTCATACACCTCTCTTCCTTTGACCCATTTTGTCAACTTGTTCAGCAGATAAATGCAAGTAAACAGCTAGTTTTCTATAGATACAGCTGAAGATGTCTCCTATTTTTTATTAATTTCTTGTGCTTACTCATTGCAATCAAAAGACTCTTTTTTTTTTCTTTTAAACTCATTATTTTATACATTCCTTGCTTATTTTCTTCATATACTTTCCCTGTCCGAATGAACTAATGGTAGACTTTTCATTTTTTCTGAGACCGCCCCATCATACTTTTCCTCGATGCTGCTTGTCTCCTCTTTGCCCTTTTTTATGCATTTGTTGTTGTTGATTAAAATCTTAGACTTAAACTGATCAAAACGGATGTAGCATTTAGCTATGTACCATCTATTTGTATCACACGTTGTTCTCCATCTTTTCTGGATGGCAGAAGACTTACTTCACTCCTTGATAGCTGCAGTGTGTCACATAAATGTCCTCATTGTACTATCTGTGGTTTCTAGAACTACTCCCTGAGAGATTAAATCTTAATCAGAACCTGTCCCCGAACCACGAAGAAGTGGTTTAAACTGTTGCTGCTCTGTGTATTACCTTCCACTTCTCTCTTTGGATTCCACCGTGGAGCCCCAGTCCCTAATTAAGAATCTGTGAGGTCCCTCTGGAATCCTTGTCTTTTCTAATTACTATTAACCTTTTTTATTTGTATTACTAGAGCACATAGAGGTTCCAGTTGGACACTGAGGCCTCTTTGTACTAGGAGTCGTGTAGACATATAAGAAGACAGTCCCTATTAATGGACTAATGGTGTTAGTCTATGAAAGCAAGAGGATGAAGCAAATACTGGAGAGGAGAATACGTAATCTCTTTATTTCATTGGCTTTATGTACATGCAATCTACTTTTTATTAAGCTAAGTAATTTTGGAGTATGACCCTACTTTAATTTTGTTTTGTTTATTCTTTCTCTCTCAATGTATTTGCCATCTTTCAGGCAGACTAGGATTTAACCTGCCTGGGGTCTGCTTGCGTTTATGTTTTGTTATGTTTTGAATAGTCTGTGAGGCTGTAAATGTGATCTACGAGAGAGAGGTCACCCTCCTGAGCTTCCTATAACTGTATGTAAAGGATGTCGTATACCACAAGTGTGATTTTAGCATGGGGTTGGCCCACGTAATTGCACTTTGAGATTCTGTCAGGAGTTCTGAGTTTGATAGTTGGGTCCTGCACTGTGTTTCTCAGCCATCTGTAGGAGAAGGCTGCCAGAGTCACATTAAGATTTCGCAGGTAAATAACTCAACGGGTTTGCTTCTTTTTATGGGATCATTAACACTTTAAATTTCTAGCAGGATACAAATGCTAAGATATTTTAAAATAATTCTTTACCCATACGCTTCTGTCTCCTGTTAGATAAAAATACCACTGTAGCCACAGAGCTGAGAAAACATAGCCTACTTCTCATGCTGCCCCAGAAGTATTTTCTGTTCTTTTGTGAGAAAAGAAATGGCATTTCTAAAGATTTACTGTAACTTATTTTATTCTTTTGAGGGAAGGCAATTTTTTAAGTGGAAACATGCATTGAAGTGCTGAGGTCTCGCAGATACGGCATGTATCTTAAAATTCTAGACTTGAAAGAGGATAATTTGCAGGGTTTGGGTTTTCTTTGCTTGTTGTTTCTTTAACTGGAAGTTTTGGCCCTCGTTTAATCAGATGTCCCCCTTTACCCCTTTTTTGGGGCCTATTTCCAGGTATTGTGCAGTGCTTTATGAGTTATGTGCAGTCTCTTGTGAGGTGGTGTTACATATATGTGGGCGTCTTAAAATTACTGATTTCTGTGCTTAACGTGTTGGGGACTTGGAGTGTTAAAGTGGTGCACCTGATTAGGTTATGAGACAAGACGTTTGTCTCTTTTAAGAGAAATATAGGTTTACTGTGATTTCTTGTTAGAGGTTATTCTTGTTTGGGGAGCAGAAGTAATTTTAAGGTTTCTCAGAATGAAAAGAGGCCTTGATGAAGTAGAAGCAACCAAGAAAACTGTGGGTGCAAAAAAAGAGAGGAAGAAGTCTAACATATAAAAGGAGATCAAAACCAGTTATTATGCAAATAATTTAAGAAAAAAAAAAGTTACACACCACAACTATATAATTATTGTGTAAGTATTAGGAATATGGAGAAGAGAGCATACTAGAAGCATCAACTTCCATGGAAATACTAATGGGATTCCCAGGAACCCTTTCTAACAAGGGATGTTGGCATGATTGACAAAGCTTGAGATTTCTTACTAGAATTAAGAAGTGAATTAATCAGAGAAATCAAAAAGTATAACAAGCAATAAATGCAAAACCAGCAAAAACAATGCAAGAAGGAGAGAGCTCTTGATGTTTCCAGGAGGGTTCTCTGATCGTGTGTATCCTTTCCAAATTTACTGAGGTCATCTTTTGGGCTGTTGTACTCATGTAGGACCTCTTTAACGTTCACTTTACGTTTTTGTGTAGTAAAAGGGTTATCCTTAACCCACCGTGGTTTATCATAGTACCAAACAATTTGAGGAGTTTGGAGGGGCATGTGGGGGTATACGTGCTTTCTTGAGGAAAGGAAAATTCTTCAGCTTATATTCCTACCAAATTCCTTGTATTATGAAATAGTGGCTTTCATTTAAAATTCATCTGAATTTTGTGTTTAGAAAGTGGTAGTGACTTGTGGTTTAAATTTCTTTGTATCAGATTCACCCTGTCATGCTGTTGTATTTGTTAATTTTTGTGGTATCACAGAGTCAGAAATATCTTTGATACTGTATAAACATACGGGAAGGCACTACCTTGGTTTCAGCTTGATGCAATGTTAAGAGTGAACCTTATGTGAAGTTCCCAGTGCTATGGAGGTGGATTACGCCTGCGATTTTATGTAGCCTCGACGTGGCCTGTACCAGGAATAGTGTAGCCAGTAGGACCAGGGAGGTGATTTCACCCCTGTACTTGGCACTGGTGAGGCCGCATCTTGAGTACTGTGTTCGGTTTTGGGCCCCTCACCACACAAAGGACATTGAGGCACTGGAGTGTGTGCAAAGCAGGGCAATGAAACTGGTGAGGGGTCTGGAGCACAGGTCTTGTGAGGAGTGGCTGAGGGAACTGGGGTTGTTTAGCCTGGAGAAAAGGAGGCTCAGGGGAGACCTTATCACTCTCTACAACTACCTGAAAGGAGGTTGCAGAGAGGTGGGAATTGACCTGTTCTGTCAAGTAACAGGTGATAGAACAAGAGGAAATGGCTTCAAGTTGCGCCAAGGGAAGTTTAGACTGGATATTAGGAAGAATTTCTTTACTGAAAGGGTCATCAGGCATTGGAACGTGTTACCAGGGCAGTGGTGGAGTCCCCATCCCTGGAGGTATTTAAGGGTGGTGTAGGTACAGTGCTCAGGGAAATGGTTTAGTGGTGGGCTTGTCAGTGTTAGGTTAATGATTGGACTAGATGATCTTACAGGTCTTTTCCAATCTAGGAGATTCTGTGATTCTGTTTGTTTCTGTGATTCTCCCTTCCAAGTGTAATGTGAAATCAAAGGACACGACGCCATGCGTTGCCACCTTAGCTTCCAGCAACTTGCGGTGCTCTTCGACGCCAGGCTTTCCCCCTTCCAACAGAGCGAGGTGTCCAGGGCTGCAGGTCTGCTTACCTCCGGGTTTGGGCAACGCTTTGTTTGCTGAACTGCTTCCGAGAAATCGATGAGCTTATTGTGAAACGATGCTTACGTACGCAGGCACAGGGTTCGAGTTCAGCTGTGGTTAGTTAAGCTACGGCCCCGGAGCCGGTGGGGCTGGCGGCTGCTCCGTGGAAGGTCTACGCTTCACTTTCGAGGAAGAGGTTGAACCGAAGACAGGGCGGACGTGGCTGCGGAGAGCACACGGCTGCGTCGCCAAAAGCTCTTTTCTCCTCAGTTCAGCCCCGGTTTTCCTCTTTGTGAAGTTTCTCTTTTTCTGGGGTAGGAAGAGGCTGCAGCTGTTTAACAGACTACAGATAAACAAAGGTCCTGAGTGCCCGACCCTGGCACCGGTAGATTATTAACTCTGGGTACAGTTGTGGTTTTTTTTTTTAATTTTTTTCCCCACTGAGGCCTTTGGGGCATTTCTGAGATGTTTCCGTGTCAGAAAACCGATGCTTAAGGGTGAACCGAAGTCAAAACACGGGGGCCACTGGCAGCCCCCACGCACGGCGGGGGCCACCCGCGAGGTGGGCCTTTGGCCCGGGGCGCACCACCGCGGCCCGAGGGCGGGACGCCATCCCCTCAGCCCGGCGGCCGCCCCGCCTCGCCCCGCCCCAACCCGTAGTGCCACAGCGGGGTATATAGCAGTATTTAAAAAAAAAAAAAAAATACAATTTTAAAAATCCTAAGCGGCGAGGCCTGAGGGCGCTCGCAGCGGGGCTCCCCCGCCTTCCCTCCGCTGGCCGCGCCTGCGGCTGCTGCCGGGGCGGGGCAGGGGAGGGCCGGGCCGGGCCGCGCCTCCCTTCCCTTCCCCTCCCCTCCCGCCCGCCCCGCGGCGGGGCAGAGCCGCCGCCGGGGCTGCGCTTGGCCGGGGCACCCCTACCCGCGCTCCTGCCCGCCGCCCCTTTGCCCTCGCACGCCATTTCCTGTGCTCCGTGTTTACTTCCCGGTTCAACCCCTTCACTGGGAGCAATCGGCGCCGCCGCCGCCGCCTGTGGAGGGAGCGGGAGGTGAGGTGAGGTGCGGGGAGGGGAGCGGCGCGGCGGGGCGGGGAACGGGAACGGGGACGTCGTACCGGTGCCTGCGCTCAGCCGCCCGCCTCTTCTCTTCCAGGTGTACCCGGAGCCGCGGACGGAGGGCGAGTGCCTGAGCAACATCCGCGAGTTCCTGCGGGGCTGCGGTGCCTCCCTCCGCCTGGAGGTGAGTCGGGGCCGGGGCGGGAGGGAAGAAGGGGAGGAGGGAGGGGGGTTGCCCGGCTCGATGGCCGGGGTGGGTGGTGGGGTTCCTCTGCCCTCCCGGGGCCGCGGGAGGCGGCGCTGCCCCCTCCCTTTGTGCCCGGGGACGCGGGGGCGGCTGACAAGATGGTGGCGGCCGCCCCTCCCCTGGCTGCGGGCCCGGGGGGCGGCGGGGGGAAGGGCCTCCGCCGCCCGATGGGTCTCCGGCGGCGGCTGCTGTTCCTCTTTCTCCTCCTCCTCCTCATCATCCCCGGCCGGGCCTCCACCGCCGCGGGGTGGGCTGGCTGGTTTGCTGGCGGGCGTGAGTGTAAAAGGCAGAGTACGGCGTGGAAAGGGCATGCGAGGGCCTCCCCTCACCGGGCGCTGAGGGGGGGGCTGCGCCCCGTCCCTCTGTCGGGGTTACGGCGGGGAGGTGCTGCCGGGGCTCCGTGTGCTGAGGGGGGGTGGGTGTGTATTTGTCCGTTTGTCCGTCAGTCCGGCTCCGGTGCGGGTAACGCCTTGGCTTTTCTGTTCAAGTGGGTTTTTTTTGGTAATAAAGGTGTAAATTCTGTCCGATTTATTCGTGAGACTGCTTCTGCAGTGCCCGGGTTGGCTTGTGGAAATGAAGTTGGTAACAGCCGAATGAAATACTAATTAAAGAAAACGGTAGGTGCGGTTTGTTCTGGTTCAATTTGCTGGGCTTTTATGTAACGCAAACTGCCATCTTTTCCAAACGTGCCTTCGCAGGGTTGCAAATTAGGTAGTCCTATATTACCAGTATATTTAGCTATAGCAAGTACATGCTGCTGTCGAGTTTACTTGATGTGTGTGCGTGGGAAGGAACCGATGCGATTAAAAATGGGTTCCAACTTTTCTGCGTTGGAAAGTGAGGAGTATTGTAATTTCAGTTCCTAGAGGTGTTTTTTTTGGGTGGAAAAAAAATGGTTTCTAGTGCTGCTGAGCTTAAATTAGTGAAGTGTTGCCTTAATTGGTTCTCAGGTTCTTACGGTACCTCTGGTTCTGCCTGTGATTTTGCCAGGCAGTAACAGAATATCATTAAAAAGACTCTGATTGCTTTCCTGAGGCCTCTAAACAGTGAAGTATCATTAGTGAAATTAATGATACTGACAGGACTTGCATTTAATCTTAGGTTCCATCATGGGGAAAGATGGAAATTAAGACAGCTTTTAGTGCTGTTCCTTGTGAAATTAGACCTTGCATTCTTACCTGCCTTCCTCTTTCTCCACCCCCCAAATAAATAGACAATCTGCTAGGTTTTGTTGGGAGACAAAAAACAAATAAAGTTCTAAAATATTCAGAAACCAGCTTCTGGGGTGAACTTTGCATTATTTCAAGCACTCTGTTTTGCCTTAAAGCGGCTGCCTCTCCGTTTGTCTTTTCTAGGGCTGAACATGCATAAGCTAGAGAGAATTAGGGAGGGAGGCACTTCAAATCTCAATTCGGAAATAAATTGTGTATTGCAAATGTTAAAGCAAAAGGGGGAAAAAATATCATTCATATCTCCCCCCTGCCTTTACTCCCTATATGAGGTCTGTCACTAAGCTTGAATTTTTTGCAATTGTGACAGGCTGGGAATAGTCACAGCATTGCAGTTTGGTCTCTCTTTTGTAGTTGCAGAAAGCTTTTGTCAGCTCTTTTCCTTGGAGTGACAAGAAAGTGAAGAAGAGTGATTAAAAGAAAAGATAATTTCGGTCTTGCTCTCAGAACCTGAATATTTTTGGGCATAGTCAAATTGTTAACCTGGCCTCAGGGGCTTCTCAGCAAGATTGCCGGAAACTCCTTTCTTACGTGGAGGTAACTGGCTGCAGTAGCTTCCAGCTCAGCATGTTGGAACAGGAATTACTCCCAAGCTACCAGAAGAGTGGAGAGGCTAGCAGGAAGGGGCACAAATGCCTGGGCTTATGGAGCTTCTTGTGTGTGTATTTATGGCTTGTATGTTGGCCGTTCCCTGTTGTTTTCTCATTAATTTTTCCAACCCCCTAGCTGTGGCCAAAGATGAGAGGAATGGCAACCTGGATTCAACCAGTGAGTAGCTGGCAGGGGCCTCTTGGCCATCCGCTAATCCTGGGCTCTTTCTCCTGTCTCCTTTAACAAGGTGTGAGTCAGCCCTTGTGGATCTCTGCCTTCCTCGCTGTGGGAACTGGGGAGATGCCATAGCTTCTCTGTGCAGCGTCTATGTAATGCTTCCTCAGTTGCGATCAGGTTTAGAGATGGCATTGAGCAAAGAGTGTGAAGAGCATCTCTGGAAGCGGTGAAGGGGATGTTTTCAGAGAGGGTGGATTAGCTAATTAAGAGTTAACGGTGAGTATAAATATTTGAAAAATTGTTGGATGTGTATGTGATACCTTAAATAGTAGAAACATTTGGATAATCCAGGTATCAGAGGAAGCACTAGAGTGGTGTGGGGAGATGTGACTTTGTTCTGTCCGCTAATGTGGTGCTTTTCCTAACAAGTATTCCACAACGTGGAGTTTTGCATTGGTCTATAAAGGGTCCACTTGAGCCTGGCATTGAATCTGATTAATATGTAGTTGGATCAGGTGACTTCTCTGTGTGTAATTTTGTGTGTGGTAAAAGCTCGGTACTGGTTTGGTTAGCCTAGGTTCAGCATCGCACAAGCACTTTTTGCTTCCAGATCTGAACTCATTTTGGAAGTAGTAGAATTGTATTTTTATGAAACTGTGTCAGAGCTCCTTGCCTTGCTGGAGCTCTCTATGGTTCCAGCTTTGAAGACTTTGCCATGGCATGTTTGAGAACTTGATAAACTGCTGTGGTTAATGGAAAAGTTGCACAGCAGTAGATGGCTTTCCTCTGTGGCATCCTTTTATTAGAGGATGTGATGACTCTTGTCTTCCTACCCTAAAAATAAGGGGTGGAGGTGAGAAACTTTGTTTGGAAGTGTTCTGATGTCTGAAAGTTTTTCTTCTTATCTTCTTCCTCTTACTTCCCGGTAAGTTTGGGCTGTTAGAGACATAATAGGATATTTGGAAAAGGTATTTCAAATTGTAATGAAAAGGATTGCTATTCCTTGAAGGAAACCAGTGGCTCCCTTCCCACACCCCCCCAGTATTTTTTGATGTTTAAGTGTTACAGAGCAAAAAGAGTACTTAATCTGGAGCTTGCAGCAGTCCTTTGTAAGCTGAAATCTGGGTTGGTAAAGCAGAGCAAGTTTCAAGAAATAACGAGAAGAATGTTCTGCAAGTATAGGTTTTTTTTTAAAATTATTTTTTAATACATGTTTTTCATACGCAGATACAAAGAGCTGAGACCTGTTCATGAAAAAATGTTCCTAAGACCTCAACCAGGGACTGAATTTGCAACTCCATATTATTTTCCCTTTTGGAATCTTAACAGTTTCTTAGCAAACAATGTTTGCTTAGAATAATTGTAGTGTTGATTAGTTTATTGTACTTTAAAGCATCACTGCCTATGATGAATGTCTATGTAGACAGAAGGGACTGTAGAATACATTCTCAGTTCACAACTTACTGTGCACTTTTTCCTTAGGCAGAGGATATTTGCGATATACTGCTCTTGCCATTTTTGCTTTAAAGGCAAAAGTTTTACTTTTGCAAAGACAATTTTTGCAAAGACAAAGACAACCCACAGTTTTGTCTTTGGGTGGGAAGACATTTAACTGTACGTTCTTCTGGGAAGAATGACCCGCTTTTAAAAATAGGGTCCTAGACAGTTGTTGGACGTGATGGACTCTGTTCTAGAAGAATATGAGTGGATGTGTGTAGTTGATATGGAACTCACTGCAGATATACAGTATCTTCCACAGAAGTCTGGCAAAAGAGACAAAAGTTAAATGATGATGGTCACAGAGCATCTGTAGTTTTTGCTGTAATGATTGTCTTGTATCTGTGTCATGTTACTGCAGTTTTGTTCTCTTTCGAAGGAGTTTCAGCTTCCTGAATATAATGCAGTCTTTCCTCATTCTTTGACCAGAGCTGCTTGACAGCTTGCAGGGCCAAAAAGAGGCCCTGGAGAAATCACTGTGTAGTTCCACAGCAGAGAAGTTTGTTTGGCAAGCAGTTAAATGTAGAATAATCAGCAAAAATAGGTTAATAGAAAACCGTGTTAGTGTCTGTTGTTTAAAGGGCAGAACGCTTGATACATCCTCTGAACAATACCAAGCTCTACGTGATCGAATTCCATGAGTAGTGTCTTGCAGCATTTTTCTGCTGGCTTTCATCAAATAAAAGATCAATGCCTGCTTATCTGCAAGTATCTAATGTTACCAGGTTTCTTGAGCTCAAAAATGTTTTGTATTTCTGACCTTTATACTGATGGGAAAGATGGCAACTGCCTAATGGAAAAAAAAAGACAAGCCACAGATCCGAAAACATCTTCTGTACCTGCCAAGAGACCCGTTTGCCTCTGGGATTCAGAATGGTCATTTTATTACAGAGGATTATTTCTACAGTAAACTAACCAGAGAATAAATAAAGCAAACCTGGCAGTCTCATGCAGTCTAAGAAGATCCCTTGTTTGTTTATTAAATCTCTTGTATAAGAAGGATTTGCCCTTAAGGTTCAGAACACTGCATGCAAATTTGGGATATTAAATCTTGAGAGCAATGAATTATATCAAGATATACAAATGTCTATAATGCACCTCTAGCCTTGGGGGAAAAACTTGGAAGGGGTGCCAATGTCATTCTGTTAGACCAGCTAATCTTTTGGGAGCAAGCTTGCACATCTGTCTTCTTCCATCACGCCCACCCCAACTGTAGCAGTTCATCTATTAGGTGACACTCCTTTTCTCTGAGCTTTGCATACTTTTTTAGATCATTATGGCTTCAGTCCTACTACCATTATGGCCTTGGAAAGGTATTCTGCAAGTTGGCTTTCAAAGACCTCATTGTACGAGGAAGGTGTAGAGCTAAGCTGCTAGCATAGATGGATTTAGCTGACATCTGTTAGTGAATTAGGAATGACTAGGATTCTAGTACTGAAGAGCTTTAGGCCAATCTCGTGATGATGTTACAGAAATTCAATCACCCACCTACTACTTTCAGCCCTTGTTCACACTATGGTCTTTATTTTGTCAAGAACAATGTTTTCTTTAGGTTTGCTTTTGGTTTTATTCCAACAGAATGTCTTTCTAACCCAGAAGGTGTATTGCTGAATGCCTTCATGATTTTGTCATAAACATTTTCCAGAATTCTGATGTTTTACATTTACCATTCTTTGCTTACAGACCACACATTGGAAGGTTTTATTTGGAGGCTGAGATCCTACTGGTAGATTTTTTTCAAAAGGGAAAATTATGCAAAGAAGTTACAGGACTCTTATTAAAGTTATGTCACTGTACTTCCCCCGTTCCCAATTTCTTTTCTTTCTCTCATGTGCTAATATGACAAATATGAAAGTCGGTGTTCCATGCAGTTCTTTCTCAGGTCTTTTCTTTTTTGCCCATCACATATAGCAGAGGAGTATAGCCTGACTTGCGTGGTTGGAAGGCCGTGTTAGCACATCTTGGAACCTTTCTAAGATAGGAAGATGCTGTTATTGACTATTTACATTATTTTTATAGAATGGCTTCTTTTTGTGATGTAAAGTGTTCCTGTGATGCACAAAGGAGTAGTCTAGGACTGCGATCAGGTTTCATGTGTTTACCAATTTTTTGTATTCTTGTTGAGGATAAGCCTTTGAGTACTACTTTAAGGGTGTCTTACAAATAGAATCGTGGAAAAATAGGGTTTTTTTAAGGCCAAACCAGTTCCTTATCTCCTATACATGGTGTCATGGTAGCTGAGGAGGTGACAGAGAGAGGCAGGAACATAAAGTGTTGGATAGTGAGAAATGATAGTATCAGAAGTATCAGAAAATTACAGTTTTATCCTGTAAAACATGCATGTGCATGGTAGCATTTCATATCCTTGCACAGTTTCCTGCTTACTTAAACCTTCCTCTCTTCCCACGAGAATTTTTTTTTGTGGTTCTGCCAAGCTTGTTGCATCACCAGTGGTGTGGTATTGGGCTATCGCTTCTTAACTGAAGTGCTGTGGCTTTCATTAAATAGGAAGAATGCTTCTCCTTATTAGGGTACGTGGTGTGTTCAGAAGCATCTGATACTGAATAACTTTCAAAAGACTTTACCCCCCTCTCCTCAAAAAAAAAAAAAAAAAAGCTAGCAAATAACAAAAGTGGATTACAGGTGTGTGCCTTTATAAGGATTACTGTAACAAATGTGGTTGGGGAATGTACTAGTACTTTTTTTTTTTTTACTACTTAAGGGCTATATTCAATATTTCCCAAGTAAAAAATAATTTGGAAATTTTGAATTGGACCATAAATATTTTAATTCCTGCCAATTGTGTTGTATTGCATGCTGATGTGATACTTTGAACACAAATATAAGCGAATGTGCATGTAGAGAGTCTGTCTGGCACGGTGAATCAGCCACAGGTGCAGATCCATTTGCTGCATGGACCGTACATGAGGGTGAGTCTGGCATGTCAAAATACATCCAAAATGTTTCAGACATGTCTTGGAGGTCAGTAGGTACAAGACAAGTTGCAGTGACACACTGCACTTGGCTCTAAATGTTATCTAGTATAGATCTGTTCAGAGTAGTTCTGCGAATGAGTTGTTCTGTGGTTTGGGAGAGGCTTCAGTGTAACTGCTTCATTTGTGGCATTCATTTGGATCTTAAGAATAAAATGAACCTTCATCTAGCAATTAAAATGTATTGCACTATTAATCTAGAATGCACAGAAGATTTCAGCATTGTACTTTTATGCTCAAATATAGCAAACTGTTTTCACAAAAGGGCTTCAATGCTGCTTTGATAGAAGAGGAGTTAGTCATGTGAGGGAAAGTGTGGAAACCAGGAAAATTAGGAGAAAAGGGTCGGTAGAGAGGGCTGGAGGGCAGGAGGGTTTTGCACAGAGCTTCCAAGTCCCTGAGGGGGAAAAAGGGAGAAGAGGCTGCTTGCTGACTTAGACTGTTCTCCTGACTTGTCAGAGGAGTTCTTGCTCTCTAATTTCTTTAGCCCTCTCCTGCCCTCCAGCTGTTTGGTGTGAAGTGCCGTGAGGAAGGGCTTATCTGCTGATTTTCTGAAGGTGAGAGCTGCAGGAGGAGGGACTTCTGATTAGCCCTGAGCAAGGAGCAAGCTGTGCAGGGGTGGTGGGGATGCCAGGTGTGAAGATGGCTCTTGTGAGGAGAGCAGGTGAGCTGCTCCGTCCTACCCAGCAAGAGAGCGACAGCAGGCAAGGTAGGTTGGGTGGTGAGAGAGGGGAATGGAGATGGCATTGGGACAGTGTTGCACCTGCTGTGAGGTCAGTGCTGACCAGTGAAGTGTGTTTCAGAAGGCAGGTCTGTGTATATGTTGGGGCCTGCCTCCCTGCCTTTTTCTTTCACAGAGGATGGCTATGGTTTTGTTAGTTGCTGTTGTGGTTTTTACAAGTGACTTGTGAAGTTGGACTTCAGAAGTCTCAGACTNTCCCCCCCCATATTACTCTTTTAATAGTTTTGAAGACTTGTAAGATTTTTATTTTTTTTTTAGGTGGCACACATACTGGAGATAGAAATCCAGATAAAGCTTGCACTCTAGAACTACACTTGCATATACTGAACACAATTACCTTGTTATCAGCTGGATTTCCATGTGTGTAACAGAGGGAGAATAGAAGGTGTACCTCTCTACAGAGTGTTTTATAGGTGGTGGTATTCTGTGTGAATAAAACTTGAATACTTGCAGATCTAATGATGTAGCTTTGTATGTTTTTAAGGTCCTCATAGCTGAAGTGCATCCTGTAGTATATGAGATGGCAGTGCTTGGTCTCTGCAGGAGCTTGGGAAACTTTCTCCTCTTGTGACAACAACTGACTGTGTTGCATCTCTTTGGCAAGGGGGGAACTCTAGCAGAACGGTTGCTTTGAATATTACCTGAGATAAGGACTATGCAGAAGAGTCCAGCTCCGCAAAACAGGCTGCTGTTTTTGTTTACTGTGATCTTGGCAGAATCTTCTTTTGATTTTTACTTGGGACTTAAGACTCAACATAAATCACTTTGGTTATGTGAAAATGATGCAATATCAAATCTAGGTCTTCCATGACTTGCTCTGATTTCTTAAATGCTTCCAGCTTTGCAGCTGTTCCTGACTTCTGCTTGCATGTAAATGTCTTGGCGTGTGTGGGAAAGGTGATATGCATTCTGCTGCGGAGAGGAGGTTTCACAGGCTTGAGTTTGCAAGATTGTGTTGATGAGAGGAGAAGAGTGCCTTGCTCATTTCCTCTAATTGAAAGGAAAAGGCATATTAGAATATGGTGAATTTTCCTTTTCCTTAAGGGGAGTTAATCTTCTCTTACCAGTTCAGCTGAATATCCAGATAGCTCTACCTCTCACATGTTTCAGCTTGAACCCTCTATTTAGCTGTAGATAACTGTGTTTAGATGTTTCATCAGATGCTGGGCTGATCCTGTCAGTATTACTGAGAGCTGGAGTCTGCCTGTGTGGGAAGCACTGTGTTTTTTTGACATGGGTAGCTTTTTCCAGGTCTTTACATTTTTCTGGAAATACTGAAAAATTCTAGGCAACAGAGAAAATTGTAGTGCTGAGAACCTCAGACTCTTGTTACTGAAAGTAAGCTGTGTTGCCTGAGTCTGTTGCCTACCTGCCTGATGAAGCCAGCAGGATCTAGCTGGTTGGGTAACTTGAGGGCAGGTGTGAGGGAAACTCAGCTGTGTGGGAAGATGGTATGATGTTTCAGTAGGTGGCAGTCCTTCTCTGAATCAGTCCAGGGCAAGTGGTGAGCCTGGTGTCAGAGGGAGGCAGGGAGAGAGGAAAAAAGAGCCAGCAAAGTCTTTCTGTCAGTGCCATCTTGTGGGCCAAACGCAAATACACGAGCCTGAGCACTGGTGGCTTGGAAGGAAGAGGGGTATCCCTTCTGGTGCAGGGTGGTCTGCCTGCGTGGTGTCCTGAGGTGGCTCTGCTCCACTGGTAGCCTTTGCTGGTGGGAGTGGGGAGAGCCTGTCTAGGCAGCCCAGTGGCTGCCCTCTTCGCTCACCTGGGTGGGCTGGCGTGGAGTGCTGCAGCCTCCCTGGGAGAAGCAGGCAGGCTGGCATTGCCCTGTCCTTTGGGGCCAGTGGGGAGGGGGTGAGGTGTTCTTGGAGTAGCCTGTGCTTTCCCTGAAGGGCTGAGGCTAGAGGCTCATATTTAACAGATGAAATCCTGATTAATCCTTCTTCCCCCTAAACTTCAGCTGAAGTCAAAAAACTTCTTCCAGTTTTTTGACTGTTGTATGTTTTGCACAGAGTAGAGTGTTGCTTTGTTTCGTCATCCAGTTGGCTGAACTTCTTTGAATGGAGTATTTAGAAAGTACTAAGTAGCAGTTCCTTTTGAGTCTGATTTAGAAACAAAACATTAAAAACTGAGCCAAGCCCCTGCTGCAATACAAATCCTCAATGCTACTTGCTTCACCAGCCCTATGAAAGGTGGAGTGTAGTAGTGCAACTGCCTTAGGTGGTGAAATAATAAAGGAAAAAAATAGGGGGGGGGGTTGGGGAGAACCCAACAAGAAATATGTGCCGTTACTAGCTGGTGTACTTCCTGTTTGTGAAGGACACCTTCCTGGTAGTGCTGAGTTATATCTGTCCCCCACTGTCTTATTTTCTACCCCCTATCCCTGATTTATTTTCCTTAAGGAGGGCATGAGAGTGGTTATCAGACTAGTGGTGGTTAGCGAGAACATGGTGATGACCATGTTATTTATAGTTTTTTCCATATGTATACTTCTTAAATATTTTGCAAAATTCCTACCTGGTCATCTTCATGTGATGTCCACTTTTGCTTCACAAGAACCCGTGGGCTGTTTTACGTGATGATTTTAGGGGTTTATTAGCTGGAAGTGCCAGCAAAAGCAGTGTTTCTTGTCCTCTTAGGCTGGTACTGCTGAAAAACAAACCATTGCCCTATCTTTAATGAAATTATCCTTTCCTTTTTTCCTGTCTTCTCCCATCCCTCCAAAAAGGGGCCTTAACTGATTTTATTCCTTCATGCAGATCACTCAGCATGTGAATGGAAGGGGTGTGTGTGAGGGGCATTTTTCTTTTAATGGTGTTGGAACACCATTAAAGTGCGGTATTGGAACAAATTAAATAGCCCTCAATTTTTAGGGTGACTTAAGTGTGCTGAGACTTGTCTAAATAGGACTCTGGTTTCTATGCTGAAAGCACTAACACNTTTTTTTTTTTTTTTTTTTGGCAACAAGCTCTCCTCTGCAAAATTTTAAGAACGGGTGTCCCAGGGCAGGGTTTGAGTGCTGGTTCAGATGTTTTTCCTGTTGCCCACCCATCTGGCAGTGACTGGGCACAGCAGAGCAGAGCTTCTGGTGTCCTGAGCAGCTTCATGCATAGCTGTGTGCTAGGCAGCTTCCTCTGAAGCCAGGAGAATGAAATCAAATTGAAATAGCACAAAAATATTTGATGGTGGGAATATTGGTGGTTCAGTGTAACATTAACTGGTGGTGAATTTACGTGTAACAAAGGGAGCCAGTTTAACTGGTGGCAGCTGCCAAAAGAGGAGGTCTGCTCCCACTTTTGCTCTCCCCTGCCCTCCCATGGCCATTTCATCTTGTGCTGGTTCTCACGTGTGACAGCTGGCTGAGTAAATCGACAAAAGTCCAACCTCTTCCCTACCTACCCTCTCAAAGAAGAAAAAGGGAAGGGGGTGGGGAAAAAAACCCACTCCAGGAAACAACAGAAGATTGTGCTTCCCCCAAGCCCACTGCTGATGGGACGGTAAGCCAGGTTGCTTCACTGCAGGGTCTGAGTGCCCGAGTTGGCGTTAGTGGGACACCTGTTAGGAGTAGGACTGAATATTTCAGCAGATATCTGGATGGAATTTGAAATCCTGCTCCAACTTTCAAACAGAAGAAATTATTTTTGAGAATCCCATTGAAGGCCAATTGCTGAAGCATCTGTCTGTGTAAGGATGGTGTGTCGTTTGGTTGGTCAGGGAGTGGGAGGGAGCTGTGGGAGCACCCTGGTTTAGATAGGTGTGAGCTGCAATGGAAACACCCCTGCCAGGCATTCACCAATTCTGACTTTCCTTACAACTCTGGCAGCAAGCATGTATTGCCCGGGTATTATTTTTACTTCATCTAGATGAGCTTATGCTGTATTTCATGTTTATTTCTAATGAAATATGAACAGAAATACCCCTTGTGTTATTTTCAGATGAACTGCCAGACTCCCACTTAACTGTTCATTGCTTCCCTGCCAGTCTCTGGTGGGTTAGATTATTTTTTTTTTTTTCATGTTTTAACTGACCCCCTGAACTGGATCAGTTTAGAAACTGTAGCACAAAGGACACGGCGGAGAAGGGAGGGGACCCGGACCTCCTCTTTTGGCAGCAGCAACCCAACGTAAAATAAATAGACTTTTACTCACTTTTCAGCTGGATCAGCCTATTCTTGAAATGGTTTGAGTTCATTCAGTCAGTACAAAGCGAAGAGGGAGAATTTATCACCCTCTCCCCACCCCCCCACCTTGTTCACTTAATGAATAAAAATGAGGTTTAAGAAAAAGACAGTTCCTAATTCTAAAAATCTGTCAGCAGAAAGAGCCGAGAAGCAGTTTGCTTTAAATCAGCAGGCACAAGTACTTCTTCCTATTTGTTACATTAACGGGTTTTCCATGCCGAACATGTTGAAACATTTTTTTTGCATGTTCTGTATATTTATTAGCTACATAGAGTGCCTTCAAAATGTACACGTTAACTGATTACCATGTTTTGTCTAAAAGCAGCCTCAGTGCAGAAATCATGACTTAGTTCATCATTTTCTGTCACTTGATCAAATTACTTGTTCTTGTGTGTCTTAAAGCATTTAAGTATATGGAGGAAGGGTAATCTTCCACTTTTTCTTCCTAAAGATTGATAGCCAATGTTTAGGAAAGTGCTTAAATTAACATCCTGTTCCATATTTTTAATCTATACTGATCTAATCATTATTCTAATAGGCCATTTAAATCCATCCACCCTGCAGACTTGTGAGCATCATAAAGTAAATTACAAGAAAATGCATTTTCACACCCTTTGCCTTAGGCTAGTTCTTCACCCCAGTGTCACATGAACATTTTGCAAAAGATAACTTTCATGTATAAATACAGCTAAACTATTTTCTGTACTTGGCAGTGAAACTGAAAGAGCAGTTCTTCATTGTTAAGATACAAAGTTGTTGTAATTAGCTGACTTTGATATGTAAACTGCTGATAGTTAAATTGACCACATCTAGGTATTATTTATGGCCTAAGTTAATTAGTTGGCTTAGAGGGCTCTGCAGTTTTGAAGATTCCTGTCAGCTTGTTGGTTTCTTTCCTGCCTGTACTTGCTTATTAAGATGGCTTATCTTTTAATATTTTGTTAATACTGTTTTCTAGAAGTATCTAATTTTCAAATGTCAGTATATAATTCAGAATTAAGTGAATGATTGTAATTTTATTTATAGCTGTTATCAGCAAATGCAAAAGAAAATGTAGATGTGCCTTTAGAGCAGTCCAAAACCCTCAGATGTCAGGGAAGTACTCTTTGAGATAGAAATGAGAAAGAGAAGACTGTAACTTAAAATAGTGTGGTCTGTTTTTCCTAACTGACACACTCATGAGCATGTAATTCGGGCTTGTTTTGCACAGATGTAAATAAATCAGTTCTTCTATTTAGCTTAAAAGTAGGTAAGCAGGGTACTTATCTTTGTCTGTATTGTAAAAGCATTTCAGGACCAGAACAACTAACTTTTGTGTACTATGCTTTCCTCAAATCCATTTCTGCTGTGGATGCTACTAAAGAAAAATTGTTATTCCAAAACAAAAAAGCTTTATTGGCCCCCCTCTCTATGTGCATTGTGATAATAGGTTTTCTGTAGGAACCTTGCCTAGTTTCAGCTGGAAAGCTGTTCAGTGCTCCTTCTTTGTTCATTGGATGGTCTCAGGCTTTTCTTGGATATGATTTAAGTCTCAGTTTGGAGGCAGAATTACTGGCTTCTGCATGGATGTTCTGTGGTGCGTTCCACAATAGTGTCAGATATTTACAAACTTTTCTTGTTTTGTTTGGTTTTAAGACCATTTATGAGGGAAGGGTATTATCCCTATTCCACAGCGCTTGAGCTGCAGGCCAAAGTGTCCATAGCTTGACCTAGCTCCCATGGATCTCATTTGCAGCTGTGAGCGCTAAACATGCGGCAGAGGCTGTGGGTCCTAGGGTAGCTTTTAAACCCACTGCGGCAGCGCAGCAGCAGCGACTCGTGCTATTGCTTGCATATTCCTTGCCCTTCCTTCTTCTAGCACGGGTGCTTGGCAGACTCTGGTGCAGGGAGATGGGCTGGTAGAAGGAACGCTACTAACCTGCTCTCTTTCCTGCTGGGTTGGCTCGCTCTGGGGGTCAGGGGGGAGCCGAGTCTGGCATAAAGTGGGGGGGGATAGCTGCAGTGCTGCCTCAAGTTCATTTAAACTCTTGTTTAACTCAAAGCCTTGGTTTCTGAACAGCTGAGGAGGCAAACGATGAATCAACTCAAATGAAATGAGATGGCTTTTTTTGTAGCGATGTAGCAATGTTGTGGCAGATAGAGGGAGTTAATTTCTCTGTTGTAACTGTCAGGGGGCTTCACCATGAGACACGCAGTTTGCTGGGTTCTTACCATGCCTTCTGATATCTGCAGTAAATGACATGGGCATCTAAAGGAGTAGGTTTTGTGAGCTTGTGGCTTGGTGGCAGTACTAGTTAAGCACTTCCCATCACTGCACCTGCCTCCTTGTTTTGCAAATTCAATTCATCTTGGAGCTAAATTGCAAACCGGGCCCCATTTTCTGAAGTTGCTTTTAATGCAGGTAAGTGAAAGGATTTGCCTGAGTAACGTATAGAACATGGCGGGTAGGAGGGCATCCTATATGGGAGAGATTTAGGGCTTGGGAAAATGCCCTTACAGACAAATCCTTTTTTTAAGACTTCCTGATTGACCCTTTGACCAGCCTTGCCCTACTGAATGGGGACAGGGATCTTGAGGGAAATGTTAATAGTTGATTATTGTACAGTGAATATGCAGATCATCGTTAGGTGATCCTAGATTTAATAAAAGGAGGGGGGAGGGGAGGAAGCACTCCCTGTGGCAGCATGCGGGTATGTGAGAGCAGAACTGCTGTGTCTCCTGCTCAGCCTCTGCACCTGAACTGGCAGTGTGTCTGCTAGCGGTGGTAAGCTCATGTTTCTTCTTTGTGCCAAGCTGGGAAGAGATTGGCGCCTTCTCAACTGCTGCATTTTCTAAGTATTTGTTGATAGCAGAGGGATGACATGACTTGGCTTCTACACCAAGCTCTTGACAACTGTTTCTGTTTCTCCTCTCCCATTCTCCTTTTCTTGTTGGCTTTGTTTTCCCACTTGGGTTTTGAGTCCTGATCTTCCTTTCTGCGTGTTTTCACAAGTGGTTTGCCTTGCTGTTTCCTCTCTCCTGTTATTCCTAGCCTAGCATCAGCTGTCTAGCCCTGATCTCTGAGGTCTCCGAGACAAGTAAGTCAGTGTCATCTCTGCTGAAGGAGAAAGGTGTTTTTTATCTCTGTTCCTGCTACTTACTGTGGACCAGTTCTGGTGCTGGTCAGGCCCCTGAAACAGCAGAGAACTATTCCAGCAAAAAAACTGGACTGCCTTAGCTTTTAGCAGATTTAGTTTGTTATGGTGAAGGGAGTGATGAGCTCAAAAACTGGTGGGAAAGGGAGGGTGCAACTTTGTAGCTTAGAGGGTGGTTAGGGAGGAGGGGGATTTCCAAGGCTTGCAGTTCTCTGTAGCACTATCCTTCCCTTCAGTTGCTTTCAGCTCCGTCTCCTGGACCGTAGCTATAGTTAGTTATGGAGGGTTCTTTTTATAGTCAACAACAGAAGCCTCTCCAGAGAATGACCTATGGTGGATGGGATGCATGTCCCTCTAGGGATACAAAAGGAGACAGCATGGACCCAGACATCTGAAAAAGTTTCCTAAAAATAGGTGAAACTTAGTCTTGGTGATATCATTCTTCCACTTCCCCCTTCTCCGTTCTGGATCTAGCTTTTGTTTCATGGCATTTGAATTGGACAGTTGCTTTCATCCAAACTGTGTTGAGGCATCTAGGTTCTGTTCTGTGCTTTGCAAGTGGATTCCTCTGTGAATCTCTGACATGCTCAGTCTGTCCTAAGCGTGTGTATAAACTAGTTTAAAGAAGAAATTAACAAAACAAAGCCAAAGGGTGTTAAACTGGTCAAAATTGGGTAGATTTTTCTTTTTTTTTTGCTAGGGAACAATTTCTGATAGGTTTTGTAAGAAATTTTGATAGAGAGGGCAGAGAGCCTTTAAAAATTCTGCTCCAAAGCAAAGGGAGCTGAATTGTTTCAAGCTTTAGATTTCCCAAAGTTGAATTATGGCAAACATTGTTTTCTTGGTGTCATTTATGGTAATGACAGAATAGGGAGGTTCTGTACAAAATGCTGATAATGATAAAGTGAGGCATGACATGGCTGCCTGGGTTGATGAGGGGAGAGCTGTGGATGTTGCCTACCTCGACTTTAGCAAGGCTTTTGACGCTGTCTCCCATAACATCCTCATAGGTAAGCTTAGGAAGTGTGGGCTAGATGAGTGGACATTGAGATGGATTGAGAACTGGCTGAATGGCAGAGCTCAGAGGGTTGTGATCAGTGGTACAGAGTCTAGTTGGAGGCCTGTAGCAAGTGGTGTTCCCCAGGAGTCAGTACTGGATCCAGTCTTGTTCAGGATATTCCTAAATGACCTGGATGAGGGGACGGAGCGTACCCTCTGCAAGTTTGCTGATGACATAAAACTGGGAGTAGTGGCTGACGCACCAGAAGGCTGTGCCATCATTTTGCAAGACCTGCACAGGCTAGAGAGTTGAATGGAGGGGAACCTAATGAAGTTCACCAAAGGCAAGTGTAGGGTTCTACACCTAGGAAGGAATAACCGCATGCAGCAGTACAGGTTAGGGGTTGACCTGTTGGAAAGCAGCTCTGCGGAGAAGGACTTGGGGGTGCTGGTGGGCAAGTTGAGCATGAGCCAGCAATGTGCCCTTGTGGCCAAGAAGGCCAATGGTATCCTGGGGTGCATTAAAAAGAGTGTGGCCAGCAGGTCGAGGGAGGTTATCCTTCCCCTCTACTCTGCCCTAGTGAGGCCATGTCTGGAATACTGTGTCTAGTTCTGGCCCCCTTGGTTCAAGAAGGACAGGGAACTATTGGAGAGAGTCCAGCAGAGGGCTATGAAGATAAGGGGACTGGAGCCTCTCTCTTATGAGGAAAGGCTGAGAGACCTGGTTCTGCTTTAGCCTGGAGAAGAAAAGACTGAGAGGGGATTTCATCAATGCTTATAAACATGTAAAGCATGGGTGTCAAGAGGATGGGGCCAGACTCTCTTCAGTGGTGCCCAGTGACAGGGCAACGGGAGCAACCTGGAACACAGGAAGTTCCATCTGAACATCAGGAGAAACTTGTTTACTTTGAGGGTGACAGAGCACTGGAACAAGCTGCCCAGAGAGGTTGTGAAGTCTGCTTCTCTGGAGATAATCAAAACCCGCCTGGATGTGTTGCTGTGCAACCTGCTCTAGGTGAACCTGCTTTAGCAGGGGGGGTTGGACTAGATGATCTCCAAAGGTCCCCTCCATCCCCTACCATTCTGTGTGATTCTATGAGGCACATGCACTACGTGAAGAATACTAGTCCAAACATTTGAAGTTTAGGAGAGTTTACGAGAAAATAAAAGATCCAATAATGGAAAGTGTTAGCATTGACAGGGCTACCAGGTCCTGGTCCTGCAGACTGCTGAGCTGCAGTAAAGCCTGTTAGACATTGGCTAGTATCTCTTGAAGAGACTTGAGCTGTTGGGGTGATGTTGTATTGCAGTGCTCAGCCCTTCAAATAGAGTCTTGGTGGTTTTGCTTCGCTACTGAAAGTCCTGAAGCTGGACTGAATTCCACCTAATTGCTGCCTGTAATTGCTCTGAAGTTTGAGTCTGTTCTTAGTAGTAGTTAAGGCAGGTCTCATCAAGGAGTATCCTCACTGCCTACTGTATACTAGTAGTTTCACTAGATAAATTACCCAAGTGAAATAATTATATTTTCATGGCAGTGTCTAGCCTCAGGTAACTGTGGCAATGCTTGAAGTGAGGTTCATTGAGGTTTGTTTGAAATAATCCTGATTTTAATATTAAGATTACTTTTTTTCATCTTCGTACATTTCTTTTGCTTCTGTAGAATATGGAGGCTTTATAGTCCTAAAGAGGAAGCCTTAGGTGCCCTTCCTATGAGTTAATGAAGGACATGAAATTCCCCTCACAACATGAAACTCTCTCCTCCTTTGTTTTCCTGCCTTTTTGAAACCGTCTCTCCAAGGGAATTTATGCAAGCAGACGCAGCCTGCCTTTTGAGGCAGTGAGCTGTGGCTTGCTTGACAGTCGGAGAACTTCTTGCTTGAGCAGCTTGCAGAGAGCACAGTTGCTCACCTGTTCTCTTGGCTTGAAAGAGATTTGGACAGAATACCTTGGCTGATAGTTGGGGCGGCAGGGTGGCACTGGGAAGGAGACAGTCTTGTGTTGGAAGCCACAATGGTTTTACATAGGACTATGTAGGTTAAATTGTTTGGAAAGCACTGGGATTATGGAGTTCGGGGTGATGAGGTGCCATTAAGCAGAACTTGCATTGCTTTGGTATGGTCCAAATGTTATGTTAGGGCTTTATTTGAAGCATGTTGTAGTAACTTTATTTTAAAAAATGGCATGAAATTAGAGATTGTGGTGTGAATGTCTGTCTGGAAGGAACTGCTTTTATAGCTGGTAAAAGATACTGTGGAAGCTACTGCTGCATGCTTTAAGAGCAATCTTAGCTGGATTTATTGTCTGGGTACCCTAAAGCTAATTATGTTGCAGGACACTAAATATGAGGAGTATGTACTGTACCAGTATTGCTATATCAGGTGTGTGGCATTGGGCAACGTGCCAATCTTTATAGAAAGTAAGGCGGGTTATTCTAGAAACCTTGCAAAGACTTGTGCAAAACAAATTTGGCTTGACAGACTGATTGTACAAAATAAGTGTTTTCAGTCTGTTCTTAAACGAGAAGTGAGTCTTAATAGTTGTTCTATGGGCCAGATTTGTCTAAAAACTGTGTGTTTGTTTTCAGAGCTGCTGTTCTTACTTCTAAGAGATTAAAAAGTGTATACACTTGGATTTGTTTGCTCGGAGCTGTGATCTGTTGGAAAACTCCAGTATTGTCCCAACTTGTTTGTTAGCTTTGCATTATGTTTCCTGCAGTGTATCTGAAAGGGTTTCTCACCTGTAGAAGAGCTTAAATTTTTTTTTTTTCAGAATGAAAGTCACCTTTTTGATGTTGTCTTCCATTAAAAAATAACACATTTGCGGCACCAGCTTTTTGAGAGGACGTTGTTGGAGATTTTTAAGTAAACCTTAAAACTTTGTTGGAACTGCACTTTCTTTCCTAAATGCTTCTGGAGCATCCTATTGGGAAGTTTTGCTTAGCTTTTCAACTTGCTTCTAGAACAGCACATTTTACTCCATTATATTTTCTTTTAATTTCATCCTGCTTGCAGCATCTGGTGTCACTTGTTTTTCATATGAGAGGAAACAGCGGGACTTTGGAAAGAAGTCAGAGTTTGCAAACTTTTGTTGATTGGGAAAGAGGAGGGTACACCTTCCAGGAGAGATTGGATTAGGCAGAGATGCATAAAATACAATACAGAAAATGAGCGTTATCATCACTGTTCCAGATGCAGGGAACAAACGTGGTATGCGCATGGAAGCTTTTGTGCTTCTGAACAGGTATCGATGGTGCTTTAGCTATTGTATTTCCTAAGAACAGAGTCTTGCTGTAATTGTTGTCTGTGTCACGTTGCTCTGTGTTGTTGCAGTCCTAATCTGGATTAAAAATTGCGGCAGTTGACCCCTGCTCCACGAGCAATCCTGCAGTGCACAAACAGCTCTCAGTGCCAGTTTAGTAATTTCAGAGCACTTTCACTGTTTCCCATTCTCATGCAAGGGAGAAGCCTTTGCTTTTATTTGATCAGTTTAAGACACTATCTGCACTGGGTTTTAGATGCATGATAGAGCACGGTAGCTGGTAACCTCTTATCTTTAGGTTATAGGCTGTATTTTTGGGAGTGGTTAGACACACAGGAAATCTCTCACCTCTTTTGCAGCTAAGTGAGGTGTAAGTAGCCATTATGTGCCTTTGCTTTAAGAAGCAAGGGAAATGAGAGGGCATCGCCTCGGGCATTGCTTGATTCCATGCTTGCTTTTACCATGTGCAGAGCACGTTGGTGGATTTTTTTTGTGTGTGTTAAACTCCTCTGAGGCGGGATCTTTACGATCACTGCCCTAGTTACCACTTTTAATGCACGACCTCTTATTTTTCTATTTCTTTTATTCAATTGGGAACTCTGCTGCATTAGCGTTTTCTCTGTTAATATAGCGGTACAATTTGCAGACTTCATCTCTTGTAGAAGTTAGGTTTCCAGTGCAGTATGACTCTGCTAATAACAGGATATCTACTCTGATCTCATAGCTAAAAGGTTGAGGTCTTAAGACTGGTGTCACTCACAGCAGTTACCTCAGCAGGAGTTTCACATGGCTTTTTTGGGGGGGTTGTTGTAATGGAGCTCACAATTTGGAAAGGGTTTATGTATGCTCTGACTTTGACTTGTTCGGAGACTTGTGCTAATTGCCAGAGTGTTATAGCCATTTATGCCTTTACAGCGATGTCTGTGATGAATTGTGTTTCAAGAATGGTGTAGCTCGATGTGATTTGGTTGGTATCCTTCCTTAGTGACATGTAAATGACAATTTCAGTTTTAAGTGCTTCCCTGTAGGGATTTCAGTTGTACTTGAAGCCTCATCTGTAACTCAGCATGCTTTGATGCAACTGAGGAAATCGGCAAGCTTCCTGCAGAAGTCCCATTAGTATCAACTGTCAAGATGGGTCAGTATAGGAATCCATAACTTGTTGTTCTAGACTGAGGCTGATTTTTGTGGTATTTAAATAGCAAAGGTTAAGGGGAGGGGGGAAACCGTGTCTTAATATACTACATGAAATTTTTATAACAAATTGTTATTGCTGTTCTGTGCCATAACTTTAACATATTGCTATAGTGATATATGGAGCAGTTTCTCCTTGCTAGTCTCCTTGCTATCATTTAAACCTAGACAATTACTACCTAATTCTGAAGTGGTGGAATGTTCACATCAGTGTTGAAGTGGTGCATTTAGTGATATTAGCATTACAGTGTTTGCATCTCTTAATGGTGAATACGGTTTGCACATCTGCTGTAGCTGTTGGCTGCCCTTGTGAAGGGAAATCCCAATAGTCCACAGTCTTAGATGCAGTCCTGCCGCAGTCCTGCCACTTCCCTGGTATCAGATCTACAGACTGTGCAGTTGCAGAGAGACTTGTTTCAGTGAGCTGGTCTCATGGAAAAAGAAGGCGGAAGAGCTTTCTGTAGCTGAACTGACTCACCCCTTGATTACCCTGTGGCTAGATGTCACACTGGGGAGGTGTGTGGGGTACATCTGTGGGAGGTGTTGGGTCAGCATTGTCCCTTTGGGTGACAGGGTTCAGTTGCGCTGACCTAGGTAAAATGCTTTCTCAAATTTCTGGCAGGTAATTTCTGTCATTATAGTATTTCTGCATATTCCAATATCACTATTCAAATGCTTAACTTGGCTTTTAAATCCTGTATTAGTTGTAAAATGAAGTCTGGTGCATGGTTTTGATAACTTGGGGAATAATAATATTGTTGCTCAAGCAGTGTTTTACCGAGGGGTTTTCTGTAGTGACTAAGTTAGCATAATAAACTTTTTTTTTTCCCCCTAACTTGGCTTTGGAGATAAGTATAGGAATAGTTTTATTGTCTTTAATGATCTAAGGGTGACTATGCAAGTTCAGATCAAAGGTCTGCTTAAACTTGTTATCCTGTGAGATAAGGGTCTGTAACAGATTCCTGGGAGAAAAGGTAAAAAAAATGGTGAAAATACACCATGATGCCTTCTGTTAAATCTTCCCAGCTTCTGACAGTCCAAAGCTGAGGAGCTTCTTGAGGAGTCAGGGATGGTATCTGTATCACTGTGTATTTAACAGCTCAATGGTCCTCCTTCTATGGCATTTTTTTTTTTAAATAGCTTTCCAAAGTTATTTTGAGCATTTTTTATCTTGACAGCATCCTACGTCAATAAGTTCCATGGCTAAATTATGCATTTTATAAAAACTTCCTTTTGTTTGTTCAGCTGCTGCAGCTGGTGGCAATGGGTGACTTTGTTCTTATGTTATGGGTCTTCTTCCTGCTATATGTGACTTCATACGGCACTAGTATACATTGCTACATCCCATCTCTTTTCAAGATTAATACTTTTCATTTATTTGCTTTTTCCTTGTATGAAAACCTCTGCATTAATTTAGTTTAAACAGCACACATCTCTGTGCCTTTTCTTGTTTTATAGTATCGTTGTGGACCAGAACTTAAGTTACAGAGATACTATGGAAATAATAAAATAATAAAAGCCATCTGTTAGTTGCCTCTGTCTTTTCTAATTTTCCAGTATGGTTTCTCTCAGACTTCATGACTTGGCTAATCTTTGATCTGAAGTTGTTAGCTGACTGTTGTCTTTTACTTGTCACTGGGAATAGCTAATTTAGAACTAATTTTTATGCAAGTGGAATGACAAGGTTTGGGGCTTCTATTATTTTGTCTGAGGGTAGGTCTTGCATTTGTTAGCACTGGATCTCACTTGCCACTTTAACATTTGGTCATCTGCAAGATTGTATAGCAGCTGTTTGTTATGAGTTCAAGTTCTGACTACCCTGAATAATTTTGTATCCTCAACAAATGGAATTCACTCTTCATGCCTTTTGTGAAATCGCTTGTACATTGTGCTGAGTACTGTGGGTCCTAAGTCAGATCCCTATGGGATGCTTTTGATACTCCGTAGTGAAAACCAATGGCTTGCATACAGCTGTTGTTTCTTACTTCTTGAGTGCTTCTGAATCTTCAAGTGGAGTCTCCTAGCTTATATTACCTTTGTTTAAAAGCAAAACAACCCTTGATGAGGTGTCTTTTCAAAGGATTTTCAGGTACGATGTGTTAACTGGACTACCCTACGTTTACAGCTAATTGCTTCAAGGAGCATAGATGCATTCTGGAAAGATTACTTGCTTCTACCAAAGCAATGTTAATTCTTTTCTATTTCTATATTTATGCAAACCCCACCAATTCTGTTCTTTATTATAGCTTTTATCAATTTACCAGACTTAATCATTTGCTTTACTAGTCTGTAGTTCTCTGGATCTCTTCCTTTCTTTCTTTCCTTGATCTTTAAAGGCTTGGTTCATGTTTGCTGCCTTCCGTTCCTCTGCTGCTGAGGCTGTGCCAAGTACTATGTTGCACGCTATAGTTAAAATTTCAATTTAGTATCTGAGTTCTTTGAACTGACAGGTATCATGTAGTCCTGGCAAATCACAAAGGTATTGTGCTTGGTCACTCTCTCTGACTATTCTGTGAGTTGTAGCATCAAGATGAATTACATTTATAGCAATGCCCAGGAGAAATGCTGTATTTAAAAGAAAATGGAATAGCCTGCCATTTCAAAACTTAACAGAAGTTGTTACAAGAAAAGGGAGGAATGGAGTCCATATGAGTTGCAGATAAACGTATTGACTTTTCAGTCGACAGAAGAGATGAATATCTGAGGTCGATAGGGTCTCAGTAATGGGTGGCATGGAGAAGGTGGGAAGGTTTTTTTCTGTTTCTCTTTGCGAAGGGCTGCTCAGAAAAAGCAAGCAATTGGCAAGGTCATAACAAATGAAAGTAAGTGATTCCTCACACTAACTGAGCTGTGCAAATAATTTCTGTGGGTTTTTGTAGAAGTTGAAATTACACGAATTGCAGAAGTGACTAGAGAAGTCTAAAAAAATTAATTGAAGGCTTTTAAATGCAGATAGTCCCTGAGACAGAAACTGTTGGAAGAACATCTTGGTTAAGTATTACTATGTAATCTTTGCTTTTCTATATTCTTCCTTATTGGCAACTCTTAGATGCAAGTTTTGGGGCTGGATAGGCTGCCATCGATTTTTCTTAAGTGCTTGTCCTGATTCCACAGATGGCATCCCTAGATGCTGCTTGGAGGAGTGTACAGCCCTCTGCTAGAAATTCTTGTTGTCAGGAGGAGCTGTTTTAACTCCTGGGTTCTGCTGCTTGAGCAGCAGTTACATTAGCAAAAGAGCTCACACTGAAACAATCTTTGGCAGTCAGTGAACTGTTATATTCATAAAAGCACATGATAGCATACCCAAGTCTTCATCAGAAGGTCCCAAACCCTGGTACCTGTGGACAGATAGCCTCCTGACTATACAGTGCATCACCTACCACAGACATGGACTCCTTGGCATTGGCTGGCTGCATGGAGGTGATGGGAGCAGGATATCTCTGTATGGGTATCATTGATCAGAAGGTGGCCGAAGCTTGCTCTGTTCGGTGTCTGCTGTGGAAACCCAGGACCTACCTTCTGGATCAGGATGCCAGATCAGGGCCCAGGCAGCGCTGGTGAGGTGTTGCAAGGGAGAGGTTGGATTTAGGACTCTGTTTTGTGAAGGCTGGAGTGCAAGTGGTTGTGTTTTGGAGAGGGCATTGAAGTTAGGGCATCTGCAATGGGGAAGGTGGTGGCATGAGGCTAGAAGAATCCTGGACCATGGAGATATTTGGGAGAAAAGGAGGAATTGAGATAGGCTTTTGGGCCTGGCTGCTCGTAGTAACACCTCGGCTACCCAAGCCCATCATACAGCCTATCAGCTGATGAATCAGAACTATAAAATTCTTGCAATAGCTAGTTTCTTGGAAAAGTTACCTTTATTTCTTTCAGATTGTGTCCCCAGACATTACTATGAATAAGCAGAATTGGTGCGGATTTCATTTTTGTTGTTGCTTTGTAACCTGCTAGAGGCCATCTTTTATTAGCATTTGGAATGTGGAAATTTTTATAGATTTTCCCATAAACTGTAAGTTTTGAATTTCTTACAGAAACTTATTACTGAACATCAGCATGATGTTGGATGATTCGGGTGGAGGTGGGGTGGTGGTGTCCCTCCGTCCGTCCCCGTCCCCCCCCTGTTTAACAGCATCTCAAGTGAATCTTTTTCCCTTGACAGACAAGATGTTTCTCTCCCATGCATTGGTACAGGTGCTAATCTCATCTGGTTACTGAACTGATTTAGCTCGTGAAACTTGTAGCAAACTTCCCACTTCTTGCTGGATTAATTTTCTGCCAGTTCAGCTGCCAGAACTGGATTGCTGTGGGGGTTTAATGACTCCTTGAGTGAAAGGAGTGTGAGGTGGTATGGGAGAAGGGAGTGTAGGAGATTTTCCTCCTCAAAGCTTGCCCTGATATGTGGGCTTGTGAATCCTGAGCAGGAATGGTTTGCCTAGACCTGTGCTGTGTGTCTTGCCCCTTGGTGTCTGCCTCACCCTTCATAGGGATGACTCGGCTGCTGACCTGGCAGCTGCTGAATGCCGTTGAGTTAAACTGTGTTAAATTGGCTTCAGTTTTTTGTCTTCCTCAGCCAAAGATGCTGGGCCCTCCAGCTGTCCCACTGCTGCTTAGGCAGCTCCACCAGTCCCACAACAGGAATGGTCACCAGAGCAGGTGGTGGTGAGGCTTGTCCCTGCTTCCTGGATAAAGTCCTGTGCCTGCTCTTCCAAAACGGATTTTATAAATGATGGACGATCCTGGATCACATTATTGCGGGTGCCTGGGAGCAAGGGAGAGATCCAGCCCTAGGCTCCTTTTTAAAGGTATTTGTACTGGATGAAATCAAAATGGTAAGCTATGAATTGAAAACGGTTTGCTTGGGGGGAACTGTAGCTCAGGGGGCGTGCAAGCAGTTTTGTGCTCTTCAGTGAATTTTTAAAATGGACGTAATGAAATGAATTCACTCTGATCTAATTGAAACCTGAAATCTTGGTTTTGGAGGCTGGTGCATTTCTGCTAACTATTTTGGAATTACTTTTTTCCAGTTGGTGATTTTAAGTGAAAGCTTCAACAGGCTATGTGGAAATTCAGTAAGCCTTTATTTTTCATTTTTGGCACCTTCCACAGTATATTCAGGAAGCCATAGAGATTTCTGATAAAACCCTTCTTACCAGAAGGGTGTAACACTTCCCCCCTCCTTTTTTCCTTTTTTTTCTTCCTTTCATTTCTAAGTTATCTTTCTTTTTCCCTCTCCCACTTTTTTTCCATGCATCTGATCATGCTTAGTCAATTTCTGACCCATGCCAGAAATCTCAAAATATCAATTCCCCTTCAGTCTTTCTCCTCCAGCTACTAATACATATTTAATGCCACAAGCATGTTCCTGTTTCTTCTGTTAATACGTTTATTTAAAAAAGTGTGTGTGCACAATGAAATGAGACTCCTAAGCATGCTGATAAGCAGTAGGTGAAATAGCGTGTTTGAGGTCAGTGGGACTGTTCCTGTGGCTCATGTTTTGCCTGTAGTTCCTTCTCCATTGATGCTGAATCTGTGCATCATCTGATCACTTGGCTGTATGCATTTCTTCCAGATGAAACGTGAGCATGTGATAGCATTTAAGTTGTGGTTAGAGCACGTGGTAGTGTAGTAAAACAGCCAGCAGTCTATTTTAAGAGGGCAGATGATAACCTCATGTAGAACAAAATCTTTTGCAGTAGGATGACTCCTTCCTCCGTTCTCTGACATGCTCTGGGTGTGTCTGTGTCTATGAATAATGCTGTTTTAAAACAAAAGGTCTCTCTCAGCGATCTTACTGTGTGTCTGTGATACTTTGATTTTATGGTAGTGACAAACTGGTATTTAGCTACTATTTTCCCTGTTTTGCATGCGGAGAGCTGGATTGCAGGTAACACTACTTATTTTGGACCTAGAGAAGTTTTCCTATTTTTCTTTCTTCAAAATTTTCATGATATAAATTAAGCTTTTTGCTTCGTTATGTAGGCCTGTTCTCACTCCATGCAGCATGGCTTTTGAAACTAAGCTGATACTTTCAGAAATTAGTTGAGAAATATTGCAGAACATGTATCTAGACAGAAGGCATCTGAAATCAGTTATGGCAAGCCATCCTTCCTGTGTTTTTAGCTAGGAGTATGGAGATATTCACAATGTAGGTGATGTATACTTATTTATTTTAGAAAAGAAATCTAAAATTCAAGTATTCCAAAAGGAGACATCTCCCTTCCTGATGTTTGAAACCTAGTTGCAAGTTTCCTGAACGTATCAACTCGCTCTTCCTTAGGAAGTGGTTTATTCTGAGCCTTAAAAAATTCACTGTGATTTCAGCTATTGGCAAACAGCAAGTTTGTAAACCCTTGCACAGAGATGATTCAGTTCTGATTGCTTATGTTCAGGATCTGCTTTCAGACTTTGGCCAGGCCAGTTGGGTAAAATGTTTTGGTAGTCTTAAGTGACTGTCATTGTTGCTGTCCTGTCATTTTGATTTGTGCTGTGATTATGTGTGATCTGCTTGAAGTCAGCCTTCATTTTCAGTGCTCTCAATACTTACAGTTAGCATGAAGTGTTTGTCCAGTGTTTGTGCAGAGCCATTTTTTGCATTGTTCTTCCATTAAGGCTTTTTTCTAACTTATTATTGCGGAAAAAAGAAAAGTCAGAAAGAAATTGTAGATGTATGCTGTAATGTATGCTTATACTTCAAGATGGGAAGCAGTTTGTAGATTCCATTACAGTAACTTTGCTTGCAAGTATGAGATTTATCTATAAATTATGGAGGAGAAGGTGGATATCTGCCTGTGAACTTTACTTAGTACTTCAGGGCATGATAGACATCCTCTAAACTGGAACTCAAGAAGGCTTGTGTTCTCCATGCTGCTCTGTCAAGGCGGTGTTGAATGGGGTTGGTGGAAGAATAGGTGCCCAACAGGGTCTGAAGTAGCAGCAGCTGTGGGATGAAGGAGTAGCTTCCCAAAACCATGATCTACTATGGTGATTTAAAAAAAAAAAAAGTGCAGCCACTCAAGTGACCAGCCACTCCCCATTACTTGCAGTTGTTCACATCTCATGAGGACTGTAGTCTTGCAAATGTGACCAGTTGGTACTGTTAACAAATGTCAATGTGAATTTTGAAGTCCAGAATCTGCTATTTCTTTTTTTTTGTAATTGCAAGTTATTGACAAACTAATTCAAAGTAATTATCAGCATCTGTCTCATAGAAGGGCCTGAA
Source organism: Anarhynchus alexandrinus (assembly GCA_008711295.1). NCBI lineage: Eukaryota > Metazoa > Chordata > Aves > Charadriiformes > Charadriidae > Anarhynchus > Anarhynchus alexandrinus. Next base: position 241,109 of record VUYV01000180.1, on the reverse strand, counting down.
AACTGACTTCACAGGCTTTCTCCCGTTACATCGATCTTTAATGACCAGAAGAAACTGGTTTGATTAAGTATAAGTGTCTACTCTCAGGGGCACAATCCTGGGGTAGATGCTAGCATTGTTCTTGGGGGGGGGGG
>VUYV01000180.1:230742-240950 GCA_008711295.1 Anarhynchus alexandrinus | reverse complement strand
GGGGGGGGGGGGGGGGGGAGGGGAGAAAGTGGGATCTAGAAGCTGCTTTCCTTCTCTGCAGCTTGTTTCTTTTGGGAAAGTCTCCTGTTAGTCCTGTGGGTTTTGTTGCTGTTTGCTTTTCTTTCTGAAATTTGGGCCAGCCTTTTTATTAGCTGTGGCACTGTATCCAGTCCCCATGGCAGTTTTGTCTTGTAGTCCACTCACATCCTTTAGTGCTGAATAAGTTTGTCATCTGTGGTGTCTAAAAGAAATGCTATGAAAGCAGGAGCCTTCTTTTTAGTAAAAGGTTACTGACACATTGCAATTTTTCTGTAATATCTATGCTGATAAGCACTGCAGAGGCATATGTGTTTTTTCATTACAGGGTCAGATGACACAGTCGCTTTCAGGAAGAAAAATACTTTGTGACACTCCTGAGAAACTTCTTGCTGGCTTCTTGCGAGGCAGCTCTGTCAGTGCAGAGACTTGAGCTTTTGACCTCTGGAGCATTGCTAGGGTACAAGGCTGGCTTAGTAGAGCACAGAAGATTAAGTAGAACCCATCAGCAAATTCAGGAAATTACTGTAAGCTGTAGTTAACTGAGCACCTAGTCTTGGTCATCTGAATGTATCGTTATTCTGTACAGCAGGCCTTCGTCCGAGCAGCAGACATTGTACTTCAAGCAAGTGAAGTGCTTGGGTCTAATTTTTGCTCCTCGTTCAAACGCCTTTGGTTCTTTCATTTTTAGGAATTGGACTGTTAGGAAAAGGATAAGGTGGAGTTTTCAGTTATTTTTAGAAAGAAAAGCTAGTTATAGTTCAGTAGGAAATCCTTCACCTTTCTCTTGTGGTTTTTGCCAGAATGTATGACTATTTAACCATGTCCTTGTTTATCAAATGCGCTGGCAGTCTGTGATGGCTTGTGAACTTACTAGCTAAAAATTATTTTTTACTATTTTTATCACTGAGTGCTTACTCTGCTTCATAGCAGAGCTGTCTGTATTTATTTCCAAGCGTGTACTTTGTGGGTTTTTTTTTCTCAGTCCTGTGTGTCTTCTTACTTACACATAGTATTCCCCATGCATAGTGGCCTAGATTTCCACAGCTGTGTTTCCTGATTTATTTTAAGAGAGTAGTTTACATAGTTCTTGTCTCTGTGTATCAGAAAGAGAGGTGAGTTTTACTGGGCTGAATCTTCCTCGGGGTATGTTTCTGGCCAAGTTTCCCTGCTGAGGTGCCTCTCTTCATTGACACTAGAAGGTGCTTATGCAATTGCTTTGTTTCAGCTAACTGAGTAAGGCTTCAGTGTCTCCATCAAATTTCATCTTTGGTAATTTCATTCCAACAACTTTTATTTTTGCCTGTAGTTCCAGGAGTATAAGCTTCCTTAAGCCTTAGTACTCAATCATGTATTAATACTGTGTGCCACTGAATGTCTCTCTTTCAGTGACAGCTGAGATTACCACTGTCTGGCATCATCTGTAAGATTCAAAACCTACAAAGCAATTTGAAAGTGATTTAGAATGAAGGTGTGATAGATTTAGTTCTTGTTTTGCTGTGCAGGTAGAAATTTGGAGGAGGCTCATGTTTTCTTACATGCTTGTACAAATGTAGGCAGTGCTAACCTTTCTATTTCTATTTTTTAAATTGCATCTTGGTTTGCTAGTACTAGAAGTTTATGATTGAAAATACCAAATTCTGTGACTTTCTTACTAAAGAATTCATTTGAGGATGCTAACTTGCTGTGTTACGTTCTTAAAAACAGATAGATTTGGAAAGCTTCAGAAATCATACAGTTCATCTCCAAAAAGGAACTTAGTATTTCTTTTTGTAGATTTTTTTTTTTCCCATGCCATTTTTGCTGGGGTTGGTGAAAAATGTTATGTGTGTTTGGCAATGTCAAGATGTTGACTTTGAACCAGTGGCTTAGGTGAAATGTTATGTAGTATTTGTAGTTAGTGCTCTCCAGATTCATTAGTGCTTTGATGCAGCTGGTTTGGGGAAAAAATTCTTGGAGCTGGAAAGCTTTAGTACACCTTCAGGGACTCTAAAACAAGGGGTTTTTTAACCTTTGTCTTCTTTGGATTTGTTGGTGATTTATATATTTAGATACATGCACGCAGACATGCACACTACGAACTTCCACATACATTTTTATTGCTGATTGTGCCTGCTTTTGCAGATAAAATGTTAGGTCTTCAAAGTATTACCGATTATGGGAATTAAAGCCATTTGGGTGATGTGGTGTTCTTAGTACAATTCAGTTTTTACTTCTGAGGAACAGGTTTATATGAGCAGTAAAATTTATTCCAATCTCTTTTTAACTTTTATATATTCTTTAGCATTGAGTTTTAATTTCTCTTGTGAACTGTTACCAAATCACACAGAAATCCTGCACTGCAGGTCTGTTCCATTATTTTCAAACTTTTCCCCTTGTCTTACTCTTAATTTTCGAAACGGAACTTAATTTTTTTTAGCTCTCCCTGTGCTGTGCATTACTACATTTGGGCAACAGTATGCTTCGCAGAGATTTCCAGAACATTTGTAATCCTCTCTTCTCCCCCCCCCCCTTCCCGTCCTCTCTCAGTTGTCATAGTTCCCTGCTTTTCTTATCTCTGCTTTTACTGCCGCAGCTTTCAGATGATAATTCACGGCTCGAGGAACAGCTGCTGCATAATAGCTGAATGAGACTCAGCACCACTTACAGATGACCTAATGTGAGAATAAACGAAGAAATTTGTGCTTTGCATGTAGGCTAACCTATGGGATCTTTTTCCCAGTTTGGGCGTACTAGGTGTTAGCACGGGAAGGTGGACCTGGATGGTCTCCCTGGCTTTCCCTGCCAGCTGCTCCAGGGGTAGAAATACACTGCGAGTGGTGGCGCAACAAAGCGAGGTGTTGGAGGTTCTTTATGTTTTTCAAGAAGGGCACCTATTTCTAACAGTGAGTTGCTTTTTTTTTTTTTTTTTCCCTACCACTTGTTTATTCATGCTCCCGTGGCCAAAAAAGCTGCAGCCTGTGTACTAGGAACAGGTGGAGCGACACGTTGTACATGGTCATGCTGCGCTTTGCCAAGCCACCCTGCTCATTTCCTTTCATTTCCTCCGGGTGAGCAAGCCAACGTTCTCGTAATCTTTTGCACTGGGGGCCCGAGGCCACCAAGCTGAGCTGGGAAGTGTCCTGCCAGTTTAGTACACACAGCCTAGGGGTTACAGCTTATTTTGGGGCTGGCTGGCGAGGTTAGCAGCGGCAGCCCTATCTGTGCTGCACAGATGTCTGGGCTGCTCATAAGTCAGCTCCTCAGCTGCTGCAGTTTATGCTGCTGTGCTGTAAAGAAAGCTGTCATCCATCTTTGTCAGATGCTTAAAATGTTAATATCCACTGGGAATACTATACCTGTGTATATTCAAGGCACTAGTCTCGCAAGAAAATATTTATTAAGGAAAACCTTTCTATTTTACTCTTAAGCACTATATGAACTTTTCTTACTATGACTGTTAGATACTGCCTTACTGATGCTTAGGTGGTTTAAGGATACAAACAAGATGGGTAGAAGACACATTTGAAGTAAAAGTGTGTGTCTGGAAGCTTGGCTGAACCACCCCTGATTGATTCCCCCCCCCTCCCCGTCTTCAGTTGTAGACCTTGCCTTGTCAGGAGAAATACCTTAATTTAAAAATATTTCCTCCATAACTGACTTATGAGTTAATGGGCTAGAAGAGAGGAATAAAATAGTATAAAGGATACCTGAGGCCTTGAAACTGACTGGTTTGAAGAAAAGAATGCTGCTGCAGGCTCACTGTGTGCCTTAGTCTGCCCTCACCAGGTGTATTCTCAACCTTATTTTCTAATTTCCTTTTCCTTTCACCAATTCCTCAGTTAATGTTTTTCCAATTTCAGTAGGTACTGGTTATTGCAGGGATATGAGGGAGGAGCCTTGCTCTGTTACTTCTGTTTCCTTATTGCTATTAGATCATAAACGCCTTTTGAACAGAAGTCTCCATCCACTGAGGGTTAGGTGACTTAAAATTACCTGAATGTTTTACAATGGCCATTTTGAGCGTGATGGAGTTTAAACATATGCATGCAGAGGTTAGTCTTGTTTTGAAATGAGAGGATGGATTTGGTAATTGAACAACCAGTACGTGGATGAAATGGATCTGTAAGGCATTTCGTCTGGTGTTTAAGACATGTCAGTGATGGAAAAATCAATAGGGCTCATATGAAACGAATTTTAAAACTGGCTAATTAATAGGTTTTAATACAATTACAAAAGTGGAATGGCCATCCAGTGTACACCTTGCTATAGGGGATTTGCTGCCATTGGTACTCAGCTGTGTTATTTGACATTTCATTAATGACCTGGAAGAGGTCATAAAATTGTTATCAGTAAAGTTTGCAGCCAACTGGAATCCTAGGGGCAAAAAATGCAAGCCTAGTTATGGAAAGCCTGGCTTGTATCTTGGGAATTTGGGGGCGGGCGGCAAAAAGGGGAGCCAGAAACTATGGCTCAGGGTAGGCAATCAGCAGGCTTTGGCAGTTGGTATCCTGTGACTGAAAGGGCCAGTGTGCTCTTGAGTGTATGTGTAGTGTTATAGGTCACATAAGACCCCTTATTATTAGGCAGTTTGGTCTGGTCTGCTTCTAGAATACAGTATCTGCCTGGGGTATTGATGTGTCAGGTGTTGAAATCCAGGAGAGAACAGAAGAATGTGAGAAAGATGTTAACAGGAAAACAGGCAGATAATAAGAGGTATACGGGGATAAGCCTGCTAAGCTTGAATTTCATTGATTCCCACCTAACTCCTTATAAATTGCAAAGTGTTTCCAGTGTAAGGCTCCTAATATAGTCCTGGTCTGTCTTTGTTTAATAGGTGTGCTTTATGTTAATGCTTATATAAGATAGATCTGCATGTGGTCAATTCTCTGGAATTTAACATCAAAGGTATTTTATTTAAATAGTTTGTTCAAAAGATTTGGCTTGGCTGGGTCCTACTCTGATGTGATTTATGACAGTTTTATATTTCCATCCTGACTAATGTTTTATCTGACTGTCTTGGTGGAAGATAAGCATTGGATGAACAAGATGGTAAACTTCATCACAGGTGGAGTTTCTGCAGAGTTAAAACTGTTTGCCTGGAAAGCAAAGGCATTTTAGAAATATTTTTCCATAAAGTCTTGTTTAATGTCCATATATACCTGTCACGTAATGTTTAAAAGACAAATCTCCATATTGCAAAGATAATATCTTTTTAAGTGTTTTCATTTTTAGGTTTTAAGAGCTGTCATAAGCATGTGCAAGTTTGAATTAACATTGTGCTTCTGACATGACCTGAAAAGTGCGTTATGCTAGTATAGAAGATGATTTAGTATGCAGACCTTGTTATGTGGCAGTAGTTTGCAATACAGAAATAACTTTGCTTGATACTTGGATCTCAAAATTGAGCCTTGATTGTTGCAGTCACCAAACTGGGGGTGTTGTATGAGGGTTATGTTTGTCATGCAGTGACACTGAATAGGGTAGTTACTAAATGACTGTTTCTTACATCAAGATATGATATTGTAAAGAGTCAGTTTTCACAGCTGATCTGTCTGTAAATACCAGAATGAAGATCGTAGTCCACATGCAAGTCGAACTTCTCTTGAAACCTGGAGCAGACTGTTTTCTCTGACAATCCTGTGGAAGCTCCTCTTCAAGTATCTCGGTGCTTTTACTTATGTCAGAGAGAGTTTTCAAATATATTATGAAATGAGCAAACCTCCACTAAGATAGAAGAAGGGTGTGAGTGTTTGGTGTGGGGTTTTTTTTGTGGGTTTGTGAGGTGGTTTTGGGTTTTTTTTTAAACAAGTTTTTTTTATAATCAAGTCATTGAGTTCATAATGAACTAGCCTCAAAACTTTAGAGCACCTAAGCTTTTTTCCGTCACTTTTTATCTCTCTAGGTCAGTTTATTCTTAAACATTTGTTACGTTAGGAGAAAATCTGTCTGAAGGGTGTCATGTCCACCTCCCCCTCTATCTAATGCTACTAATAAACATGCTGGCCATGAGCGTGCTGAGAGTGGCTTCCTGTCAGAATTGCTTTATGTAAAATCGCAAGGAAACAAATGTTTCTCGTATCCCCCCATTGTTTTGTTTCCTGTGAAGTAGCAGACTGGATGCGTGTCCTGGATACAGGCTTTTTTTATGGCACTATACGTGTTGGGATGATCCAATCAAATCGTTCTTGGTATCCCCTATAGTCTTGGCATAGCAGGAAATGAGGCTTCCTCGCATCCTGTTGTTCTCCAGTTAGCCTGACTTTGGAGAGCTCTTGGCTCTAGCAGAATCCAGAATGAAGGTGAGCTTAAAGTGGATTTAGGATTTTTTTTTAATTTTGTAACTTTAAGCTATAGTTTCTAACCTTTTTCTTAAACATCCCATTTTAAAATAGTTCTCTCTCTCCCCTGTAGTACCTTTCTGATCCAGTTCTGGTGTCTGTACAAACACCAGTGTCTCTTGTATTTCTTCTTCTTTTTTGGATCAGAGCCATTATTTTGTGATTCTGTTCATGCTCTTCATTTGCTTGTTTTAAAAGCTACCACAATAAGCATGTAGCTAACAATGAAAATTTTACACCCCTGATGCTTTCTTGTTTCATAGTAACTTCATTATTTTCCCCCCCTCCCCCAGTTTGAGCAGTGGTTAAGCTATCTCCCATCTGGTTTTGCTTTTATGCATTCTGTTGTCGCCTTATAGGTATCTTTTTCTCACCTCTATTATAAAATATGCTATTAATAAAACTTAACATATCTTTAGTCTCTTTGTGTAAAATCAGATAATTCCTCATTCGCTTAATGTCTTTACTGTGCGCAGTTTTTAAATACTTCCTCATGTTTCAGGAAAAACCCTACAAAATTCACATCTAAGCAATTCCCTGGTCCCATTCCTTACAGCTTCAAATAAATAACAGTAGTTTTTAAATTTTCTGTAGCACAGTGAAACTTGGTGAAGTAGTTATTTGATGTATTTTATGTGAGCAATAACTGCTTAAGTATATTAGTGTTTGTCTCTGCTTGATTTTGCATCTGTTTTGTGGCATTGCTCTTCTGAGCTGTATACATGTTACCTGAGCTTGAGAGATGTCAGCACCGGTGTAGCCAAAGTAGAACTGCTGTTCGCTGGGACTAGAGATGATCCTCACTCTGAGGGGGAAAAAATGTGCATGTTAACATATTCAAGTACCTCAAATACTATGAACGCTTTGGGAGATTTTTTTTTTCCTTACTGAGCAATATTGTCATTAAATGTTTCCCCAATCTGCTCTACCTTGGTTAGTAGATCACATAACTAGTCACAACTGGTCTGGCAGTCCCTTCTGTGGTTATTTTAGGTAGCTTTCATGAAAATTTTCACTTCTCTTAGGTTTAACCATCCTCCCTCTTTCTCCTCCCAGCTTTCCTTTGTCCCTTCCTCTCTTCTCCCCGGGGAATTTGGGTTTTTCCTCTCCTGTCTCTGAAGGCTGCTTTCTGGGGTACAGACTTTCTGATAGTGCCTGTGGGGTGCGTCTGTTATCAGGAAATAAACAAGTTTTTGTTGACTTTTTAGATAAAAGCTGCTACGCTGCGGGAAACTGAATCTCTTTCTGTTTCTTAAATCAGTTGGAACAACTGTAATAGCTGTCTTTTATTGTCCTCTTTCTAGTCTTGCACAAGGGAATACTGTGACTCTTTTCAACCTATGCAGACTCTATTGCAAGAGCTATTTTCATGAGACTTTGGATGAGTGTTTCCATTACCTCAGGCAAATATTATGGGTATTTTTTTTTTTAATCCCCTCTTTCCCCCCCCTAAAATCCAGATGTTTAATGTCATCACCCAGTGCTTGAAAGTTACTGCAGTGTTTTCTACAAGATAGTCTGAGGTTTGGATCTCTTTCCCACAGTTAAAAAATAAAAATAAAATAACCCGTGGCTTTCATCCCTCCCCTTCCCAAACCTCATTCTCCATCTAACCTATCCAGCAACTACCCTCTTTGTAAAATTCATTAATTGTTAGTAATGCTGCTTTCCTCTGTGTCTTTTAGAATAAAGAGATAGCACGTATGTTGTAGTACATTTAAAAGTATTTGTAGTAATTTTGAAAATACTTTATGAACAATCAGGTACAGTGCCTGTGAGCTGCTACAGAAAAAGAAGAGTATATCAAGAGTAATGGTACCCATAACCTTTTTCACCAAACTGTCTGAGGAAAGCTTCTGTCTTCTGATAATTATGTTTTATTTAACTTTCCTGTAATTTAAATGGCTCCTGGTATTTTTAGCTTATATGTTCGCCATTTTTTCTCAAATGCAGCAATTTCTATATTCTCTTTATTTTTAAAAATGAGGTTTTTTTATTTAAGGGAAAAAAAAAACCAACACTGAAAGACTGACACCTTGATCAGGCAGTAGCTTCTACAGTCATGGTTTGCATGATAGCATAGAAATGCTTAACTTAAAGGCTTGTTTCTACAATTTATTGTATCTTCTTTTGTTTTCAGACTTTTGATGCAAATGACCTGTATCAGGGACAGAATTTCAGCAAAGTTCTCAGCTCTCTTGTGGCTTTAAATAAGGTGACTGCAGGTAAGTAGACTGCTCTGTCCTGGTGCTTGCTTACCTTACCTTCAACTCACATCAGTGTGTATTTAAACCTGTTGCTATAGTCATGATAAAATTAACATGCGCAGTGTTTTAGAGGAGTTTCTTTGTTGCAGTTTGTTATGATTTTGGCAGCAGCCGCTCTGGGTTCTCTCCTCTCTTCTTCTGCAGCAGGAAGCTTTGCAGTGGAGCTAAGGCTGAGCCTTTTAACTGACAAGAATTCTTAGAAAAAGTCCCCATCTTCTTTTTTTTTTTTTTTCTGTTTGAAATACTAACGGTTTACTTTTGCCCCACTCTCATTCCTGTGTTTAAACACTTTTGTCAAAGTTTTTGTTGTATGTCCCCTCCCTCAGCACCGTCCTCTCTTGACAGTAACAAAAGGATATCTAACATCTCTGATCCCTTAATCTACACATTTCATTTAGGTAGCAGCTAGTCACAAAACACCTACCTCAAGTTCTTTGAGGTGAAGAGAGAGCTGTAGAAATACCAAGCAGGTGAGAGGTGTCCATGCTTTGTTGTAGGGTGAGGCTGCACTAAATGATGTCAACTGAACCCTGGGACAGTCAAGAAATGTTAACATTGCTGGCCCTTTTTGCTCCTCCATGCTGGGGTTTTACATTGTCGGCAGCAAGTTCCAAAAATGGTCATCAGGTTGGAGTCTGGTGAGAAGGAGATATTATTTAAAAATGGGTCGTACTTGTCAATTTTTATATGGGGAGGAAAAGGAAGCTGATCGAAAAGTCAGTGGTAGATCAGCGTAAATTTGTTTAATAGTGATATGATAAATATCTTGTCACTTTTATAATATTCCTTTGGTCCATTACAACAGGGATTTTTTTTTTGGGGTGGCTTTTTTTTTCCCTCCGTGCATAAGAAAGCACCCTTTAGGAGTGAGTTTTGCAACCAAATTTTTAGTTCTAATGAATGGGCATGGAGTAATATTATTGATGACTTTGAAGCTACTTACACCAGTTGAAGATACTGCCATTCATCTTAACTGCAAGTGCAAATGTAGACCATTTCAGTACATCTTTAAAGCTGCTATATACTGACCATAGCTGTCTTTAAAGGGGAAGACAAGTGCAACTGTTTGGTCCAGGCATCAATAGATTAATACCCACATCAAAAAGCCGCAATTGCAGCTAGCCTTAGAAAGGACACAAGCTGATCCCTGTCTTGGTGGAGGGGTGGTGGTATGGAAACCAAAAATCAAAACCACATGCGAACTGTGGTGTTGCCTCATTCCTAGCAGCAAGCAGAGCTGCATAAATCTTCCTGACCAACTGTTCTTCCAAACAGTTTGATTTTATTGGGTGACTGTGTAGAAGGCATTTTAGACTCTGTCTCCCTGCTCTGGTTCTAGAAGATAGCTTTCAGATCCCTATCTGGGTCTGCAAGAAGTTCACGGATCACAGAATTTTCAGAGTTGGAAGGGACCTCTAGAGATCATCTAGTCCAACTCCCCTGCCAAAGCAGCATTGCCCAGAGCACATGACTCAGGACTGCATCTAGGCGGGTCTTGAAAATCTCCAGAGAAGGGGACTCCACAACCTCCCTGGGCAGCCTGTGCCAGTGCTCTGTCACCCTAACTGTAAAGAAGTTTTTCCGT
>VUYV01000180.1:204608-229419 GCA_008711295.1 Anarhynchus alexandrinus | reverse complement strand
AAGAAAAGAAGGCATTCAGTAACTCTGCCTTCTCTGTGTCTTCCACCACTAGGGCACCCGTCTCATTCATCAGTGGGCCTACATTTTTCCTAGTCTTCCTTTTTCTGTTGATATACTGGAAGAATCTCTTCTTATTGTCTTTAACTGCAGTGGCCAAGGTGGGCTCTGATTGAGCTTTGGCCCTTCTAATTTCCCCCCTACATAGCTTCGTAATATCTTGGTAATCCTCATAAGATGCCAACCCCCTTTTCCAGAGAATGTAAGCTTTCCTTTTTTCTGAGTTCCAGCCAAAGCTCTATATTTAGCCAGGCTGGTTGTCTTCCCTGTCGGCTCGTTTTTCGAGACATGGGGATGGCCTTCTCCTGTGCTTCTAAGAGTACCTGCTTGAAATATGACCAGCCTTCCTGAGCACCTTTGCCCTTCAAAACTGCCTCCCAAGGGACACTCTCAACCATGCTCCTAAACAGGCTGAAGTCTGCCCTTCGGAAGTCCAAGGTGGCAGTTCTGCTGGCTCCCCGCCTTGCTTCACCAAGAACTGAAAATTCTACCATTTCATGATCGCTGTGCCCAAGACGACCTCCAACAAGACCCCACAAGACCTTCTCTGTTAACAAACAGTAGGTCCAGTAGGGCACTTCCCCTAGTTGGTTCCTTCACCAGCTGTGTTAGGAAGTTGTCTTCCACACACTCCAGGAACCTCCGGGACTGTTCCCTCTCTGCTGTGTAGTATTGCCAGCAGACATCTGGGAAGTTGAAGTCCCCCACGAGAACAAGGGCAAGCGATCGCGAGACCTCTGCCAGCTGCTTATAGACTATTTCATCGCTTTCTACATCCTGATTAGGGGGTCTATAACAGACTCCCATCACAATGTCTGCCTTGTTGGCCTTCCCCTTGATTCTTATCCATACACACTCAACACTATCATTCATACTGTTGAGTTCTATACATTCAAAACTGCCCCTAACATAGAGGACCACCCCACCACCTCTCCTTCCTTGCCTATCCCTTCTGAAAAGTTGATAGCCATCGATCACAGCACTCCACTCATGCGAGTCTTCCCACCATGTTTCTGTTATGGCAACTATATCATAGTTTCCTTAGAACCTTTCCTAGAACCTCCAAACAAGTTCAGGTATAACACATGTTCTTCTGAGACAGGTCTTTCTGCAGTGGAAGAAGTGTGAGTAGTGATCATGAAGGCTGATGAAGCATTGCTATGGATGTATGCGCCATTGAATTGTTTAAGTTCATAAGGTATAGGATCACAGTACCAGTTGCTGCTTGTAGACAGATAAGGGGAGAGAAACTGTGTAGCAAAACTTGGATGATGGTAGAGAAGAAGAAAGGGTGTTACCAGCCCTGGAAATCTTTGGATGGATGGATAGAAGTGTGAAGCTTCTGTGAAATCTACCGAATTAATAGGTCAAACATGCACATTCTGTTGCCAGTCAAGATTCTTGAGGTTTTAGCAGCAGAGTTGAATTATTTTGGAACAATAATCCTATTGAGAAATTCACTGAACATGTTTATTTGGTATTTTAATGGAAGCTTTAACAGATAACATGGGGTCTGCAAGCCCTTTAAGTCTATCAAAAGTTCAAATTCATTTGTAAGTATTCAGATATTATTGGTAAAAATACTTGCAAATTGCAAGTGTGGTTTGTTTGTAATAATTTTTTCTTTTCTCAGACACATGCAGTTTCTAATTCAAGCCTCAAAAGGCACTCTTGTGATTGGTCTATTAGCTCTGCTGTTGTGAACTAGAGAACTTCAGGAATCAGGCCACACTAAAACAATTTCTAGGTAGTGTATTTTAGGGTTGCCCAGAGGCTGGGACACACTGCCATGAATAAAGGTGATCCTTTTTTCCTAGGTGAACTGTGTCAAGGCATAATGCTGGATTTGGTAGTGTGTCTGTTCTACTTGACTGCAGATAGGAAACATAGCAAACTGGACATGAAAGTGCTTCAGGTTACTTATAATCCTTAACTTCTATTAGTTACTGATGGTTACAGCAACTTTAAAGTTTTTGGGAGCATTAGAATTAACTATAAAGTTATGATTTACAAACAAAGCCTGTGATTTAGTCCCATTTCTCTCCCAGCAGTCTGTGAAAACAAAGATGTATGTTTCTGCGGCGGACTATAATTACTAATGTTTATACAGTGTCCTTCAAATGCTTTTAGGAAAGCAGATTCACAAAGTGTAAGGTCTTTTATGACTTCAGTGTGTAATGATACAATCCATACAAAATATGCAACTTAATATGAATAGTTCTAATATTTCACTACTTGGCTAGAGAGTGTATATTTATAGGGTTTTTTTGAAGAATAATGATTTTTAAAGGATGACAAAGACTCATTTAAAAAGATGCACCTGAGGAAGGTATTCTTTGCTCAGTCACTGTAGACTTGGAGCATCCTTTGTCAACACTTTTCTTCTGTGCTTGTTGTCCATCTCAAACCGTTACCCTTCTACATCTCAGCTGATGTTAGATGCTGTGCTGAAATTGAAAGGCTTTCCAGTTAAGATGAATAGAATTCTTTCTTCAGGTTTGAGGTGGAACAGCAGATAGGCGTTGTTCACCAGTCTCCTCATGGAACTGCTCCTGTATATGTATTTCCCTTTGACTAAAAATAACTCAGATTGCAAAATTGTTGTCTGCTTTAGCCTGAAGGTAACTGAGAGACTGTAGTTGTGTGTGTGTACCTCTGATGGAGGTAGAGTGTTGGAGGCAAAGGAAACTACTTGGAAAGAATAGCAGAGGCATAAAAACCAGGAGAGCAGTTGGGATGCTTGTGTAGTCTAGTGAAAACATCTAAGTTTGGGGCAGAAAATACTGCATTGCTTTTGGAGCTCCTTGAAGCTCAGATGCTCATCAAGTGACTTCCTTGTATGTGGGAGAACATGAGGAAAAGGAATGACTTGCCATACTTGTGCAAAGAAGCAATGTGTGTCTCCTGTAACGTGTCACCTGTGCCAGGGCTCTGGGAGCATCCCCCTCCTGGGGGTTTGGCTGTGAGGGCTGGGGGAGCTGGTGCAGCCAGGAGCAACCCCCGTCCCTCTGTAACGCTGGGAGAGGTTGCCAGCACTGCTGTGAGAGGCCATGGGCAGCACTGTCCCCAGCCCTTAGGAGCTGCTTTTGATACAGCCTGGCCCCTACCTGGCCTGCTAATCCGTGTGAGGATCCTCCACCTGCAGGTGAGCTGTCATCCCGTCCCCAGGGAGGTGCCTGATGTTTGGGGCTGGGGCTCCCTCCCGTGCCCCAGCTGCCCTGCTCCTGGCTCAGGCTGTGGGATGAACCCTGCCCTCCCACCGCTTCGGTGCCTTCCAGCCCATGGGGACCCCAGCAGCACCCTAACAACACATAGTGCTGCCCTTCAGGTGAACATCTCAAATGGGTGTGCTTCTCGGAGTAGAGACAAATGAAAGAGGAGAGAGGTTGCGGGGGGGTGTGTGTGTTGTTTTTTCAAGCAAGCATCTTTCTCCCTTTCTACTCCTCCTATCCCTCCCCCTCCCTTCAGAGAAGAAGAAATAGCTTAGTTGGCAAAAAAAGGGATGAGACAAAGGACTGTAGGAAAAAAGACAGTGGAAGGAATGTTTTAATTGAGAAGGAGATGGTGGTGGTGGGGGAGAAGAGCTAAGAAACAGATGTGGCTGGCTTTACTTCAAGCAAGCTTTATGCGTTCAAAATTCTTTGCCACTAGCTAAAATGATGTTGGTTAATTACCTTTAAATAGACTAGTAGTGAGTTGGAATGGAGAAATACAACCCTAACCCTCTTCTTCCTAAACAGCTCAAATTGTTTTTCTGTCTGTGTAGGGAAGAAACTGCCAGTGTCTCAGGATTTCAGATAATTTATACTGTGACTTATTTTAACCTTTAATTATTGAGCAACTACAGATACATTGAATGTGCATTAAGCACGTGAGTTTTACAGAAGTAAGCAAAAGTTATATGCAGATTTCTCAAATTCTAATATGTACTTTTTTCCCCCGCCTACAGACATAGGGCTGGGCAGTGACTCTGTATGCGCACGTCCCTCATCTCATCGGATAAAATCTTTTGATTCTCTGGGATCCCAGTCTCTACACAGTAGAACTTCAAAACTCTTTCAGGGACAGTATCGGAGTTTGGTAAGTTCTAGAAGAAATGAAATGTGCTGTGGTGTGATTTATTTATTTTTGTTTCTTTTGACAAGATTTATAAGTAAACAATAGTGTAGCAAAGTATCTGTTTCCTCTCTTTCACCTCTGTATTTCAAGCCTGTAACATCCTATTTTTGCAGCTTTTTTTATGATGCTCTGAAATACATACAGCGTTCTGTGAACTTCTAATTATTTTTTTTCCTCCCTTACCACTCCATGTTGTCTGCATACATGGTATCTTCCCGAATTTGCTTTTTCAAAAGCAAAAATCTCATTTTCTCCATGTCTATAAGTTTAGGGATGGTGATTGAAGGATATTCAAACCTCAGCGAAGGTGGTACTTCTAATGTTGGCGGTATTGGTAGTTATTCCTGTTTTCTGTTATGTTTCAAGGTGAAACCTTCATGTAACTGAGTGATATGGGCAGTTGTTTTACAGTACAGCCAAAATCAGGATGGAGTACTGTATTGAAACTAACTGTGATGAAAGGTGCTCTTAGTGACTAAAAGGTTTGCAAGGAGGATTCGGACCCCTGCTGTAAACTGCTTTTTCCATGCTTGAAGGAGGCTGTTTTGAACTATGTGATGATTGCTGCGTGAAACTTTAAACACAGTGCTCTGCTTAGGCTTTCTTAGGTGTGGTTTGATGTGTTTTCTCTGGTAGCAGATCCCTTGCAAGTTCTTCCCCTAGGCCACTAATTCCAGCTCCCCCTCTGCTGTTCAACACCCACTCAGTTTTGCTGATGCAACTGTTTGTGGGACTAGCTGTTAGATGGATTACTGAAGTAATTGGAGTTTTAAGTATTTCTATTACTTTGGTGATCTGAGCAGCTCCAGAGAAAGTTACAAAGGGGCAGAGAAGTACAAGAAGGAGGCAAAGAGAGCTAGTGACTACACCTGGGAAATTCTTAGTTTGGTTCTGCTGCTGTAGATGATCAGTTTGGAACTGTTCTCACTACATTTGTGCTCAGTTTCCTCTACTGGAGAGCCATCCTGGCAGAGTAAATGGACTGTAGTTCATGTCACTGTGCAATGTTGCTGCTTGTTTTGTGGCTTTTTGCCGTTTACTAAGCAAAACTTTTTTCTTGTTGAGCAGTCAAAGCAGGCTAAAGCACATGACGTACAAGCAGAGGACTAAGGCAGAGGCACTTCCTTGAAAATGTGCCAATCTACTTGTTGAACATTGTGACTTACAGTATCTTGGGGCTTTCTGTATGTTTTCAGAGTTGCATTTGTCCTCATTTTCCTACAGTTTCTCAGCCACTAATAGTCTGATTGTTAAATTGAGTTGTGATACAATAACATGATTGCTGTGGATATGAATTAACCTGACATATTATATGATCCTAGTGACGTTATGTAATACATCTTTTGATCATCTCAACTGTATAGACAACATGTAGGTGAAATTCTGCTACCTGGATGGCTGACTGGGATTGCTTACCCAGTTGTTTTCTCACTAAGTTACTTTTTTAGTAATACAGGTGTTTATCTTTACTTATGGTAGAGACAGACATGATTTATAGTCCTGTTCTCCCAGTTCCAGTGCAATGGATTGTATTTGGATTTTTTAAAGCTGTCCAATTATTTAGCTTTTTTAGCATAAAAGTTTGTCCTAACTCTCATGAAATGCTTAAATGATGCAGATATTAAAAATTGACATCTGAGAACAAAATACCGAATTTGGACATCATTAATTTGGAAGACTTCTAAAAAGTAGCTATTAACATTTAGTTGTTACAATAGAGCCATAATCTGCCTTCATATCTGTGACTGGGGGTGAGCATATATATATATATACACACACACATACACAAACAGCTGCAAGTTTGACATGCTGCAGACTTGCAGCTTTGCTAACCTCAAGGCAGATGATTTGTGAGTACTTATTCAAGGTAAATTGCATAACTGTTTCATAGGTTTTGTGGAAGAACAATGTCCTTCTCCATTGGCAGGCTACAGAGACTTGCACATTCAGGTGTGGAACCTTCCAACCTGGTCGGTTACAGGGGCGGGGAAGTTTTAAGCTGGAAACGCTTTTTATATCCAGCATTAAATTAAACGCAACTCAGTTCTGCCCTCCTCCCAGCCTGGAAAGTTTTAGGAAAAAAAACTCTCTAGTGTAAAGCTGTTGTTTCTTTGTAGCTGCCAAAGGCAGTTTTAATTTATACTATATATAGAAAATAGAATTTGATTTTTTGGGGAGTAAGAGTTACTCTCATTTTAGCTCTGTTACTCCCTTCTGATTTGAAGGGGCTGTAATAAGACAATATACTCCCTGGACTAGATACAAATCCATAGATGAAAAATGACAGAAAGACTGGAAATGACAAATCATCCCTTACAAATGCTTAGAGTAGAAACGCGTGGGGAGTGTTGTGTGTGGAGGAGAGGCTATTTCCATTTTATGGATACTTCTGTTTTGTTCATGGAGTAACTGTTTAAATCTCTAACATGAATTTTTTGTTCTTTGTATTCTCACTTACCAGGACATGACGGATAACAGCAACCATCAGTTGGTAGTGAGAGCAAAATTTAATTTTCAACAGACAAATGAAGATGAACTTTCTTTTTCAAAAGGAGATATTATTCATGTTACAAGAGTGGAAGAAGGAGGCTGGTGGGAAGGAACTCTAAATGGCAAAACAGGGTGGTTTCCAAGTAACTACGTGCGAGAAATAAAATCAAATGGTGAGTTTTGAAGGAGAGCATATTTGCACAAGTTCTGGGTTTGGGTAGAGGTTCATAGTTGGTTGATCCATTAAAAATTGTAATGTTTTTTGTTTAAGCTTGACTGTATTACTGAATTTTATTCACAGCAATCGTTAATGCTCAGGAACTCATACTCCCCCACCCCAGTTTGCTATATAGAGTGTTCTAGGACTTCTGAGTTAACAGTAAGCATGCAGAAAACTCCTCCATTCTGTTAGCTTGCCTGCCTGTCTCTGTCATACTTGGGCTGCTCTGACTTCCTCGAGCTGAATTCCTAGAATGCTGGATTTTGGCTCTGATGCTAACATGTTTTGAATTGGTGCTTTGGGTTTAAATAGTAAGAGATTTCCTGGAAATGTCTTTAAAAACCAAACCAAACCAAAACAACCTCCCCCAAAACCAACAACAAACTACACCAAAAAAATCTCTAAACATGTCCCATTACTTAGAAGGAAAAAAATGCAGGAAAAATCCCCAATTCTACTGAAGTCTACTAAAAGTTAGAGACAATTTTTGAAAGATAATGTATTTGTGACTTTTCTTTTTCTTTATTTTTCATGTGCCTTGCACTTTTCTTCATACAGACTTCACTCTTCCACTGAAGTTTTATTTTGAACTTCATGCAGTGAAAATGCCTTCTGTAAATGTCATCTTCATGACTGAATACTGAATATCAGAACTAGCATTGCTTCTTAATCCACCAAGACCTTGACAAGGATGATATAATCTTTTTTCCTTTTTTTTTTTTTGTTCTCTTTCCTGTCTCTGCTTGCTTTCAGAGATTGGGGATAAACCTGGTAGGATAGAACTACCCAGGGATGCTCTGAGAAGCTTTACCATTCTTTCCCTTGTCACAGCTTCAGTCAAAACATACATATGTTGGGCCATGCTAAAACCATTGTCATGACTTTTTTTTTTCAGGCAGCAACACAAATATGTGATTGCAAACTGAATTTGTGAGGGTAAAACTCCATTTTTAAACTTACTCTTTTGCCTCCAGTTGCATCCTCTTATTTTCTTCCTTGATTTGCTATCTACAGTCAGTTTTTGCAGAACGCTAGAGTCTTAGATCTGTAACTTTGTTGTTTAATTTATCAAAATACTATTTTTAACCTGCTTTTATGCCTCTGTAGGTATATGTTTGAATTGTCTGAAGCTGACCTTTTCATAATGAGGATGGGGGGGGTGGTAGAAGGAAGCATGACATATTAAGAGCTTCATGATGTCTGTTAATAACTTGTCTTCCCTGTTGAGATGCAGATCAGCTTTCCTTCTTGATGTATGTATGCTATGGAATGTTTTGTTGCTACTACTGTTATGTCCATGCTAGTTATATTTCAACTGGTGACCTGACTTTTTCCAGTTACTTTTGCTTCTCTTTGTGTGTTTGAGGTGACTGTAGTATTTGTGATATCCGCTCGTGCCAATTTGCATCTACTTTTCCTGTTCTTCCTTTGAGATGCCCCTAATTTTTAAAGGACTTGGCATTCTTGTGAGCCTTTTCTTCTTGCATTGTCACTAGTGGGAATCCTTTTTTTACCCATATTTTTAAGTTTACTGAATTATTCTTACTTGATATTCATTGTTCTTGTTTGCTGCTCTCGCCTTCTGTTTCACTTTCTTGATTGTTTCCATTGAATTTGTTACGAACATTTCTATTCTCAACTGATTTCTGCTTTGTGGATACTGTTCAAGGTGCTAGAGAAGATTTTACTATCATTCTCTTCCCTTCTGTATCAAAGTTCATTGCTTATGTGTTCTGAGGTTGGACTTCCTTTGTTCCATTGTCCTTGTTGAAACCGGAATGTAGTGCCATTTACCACAAAGCTCTGAAGTTACATGCATGGCTCTGGTGGGTGTTCATAAGTTTCATCTGCATTATATGTATAGGTTGACAGTCTCTGCACTCCTGAGCCCCTGCTCTTTTTTGCTAGTCTTCATTAGATTGGTTGACATTTCTTGAGTTGGTAGTCTTTCACTGTCCATTTTTCCTGACTTCGTGGCAACTTTATGTACTTCACTTGAAGATTTTTCCTGCTTCAGAAATGTTTTCAGTATCTTCATGCTTTAAGCATGAAGTTAAAACACAAAATGCTTTTTTTTCCTGATGTATTTTAAAACAAGTTAGTAGGACTTGCAAGCTCAAATTCAAAATGTGTTTTCTGTCAGTGTTATAATGAATTGATTTAAAAATTATCAGGATAGGGTTGTTGAAATACTTGCTCTTGATTAAGGTCTCTCTATGAACAAAATGTTCATCCTGGACATCTAATTGGTTCCCAAAATACTCTGTAAAATGTTCTGGCATCGAGAGTATGTCGCCACCTTTCTTCTCTCAAATGTGGCTGAAAGTACTGCAACTAGTTAGAAATTCTGTACAGGCAACACTGTGTGTTATCATTTTTGATAAGGCTTTATTTGGAGAGCTCCTGAGAACTGGTGGGTTTGATTAAATAAATCCCTTCAGTCTGCTGGAACCTGCAGCAAACTGGGTAACAGAAGAAAGGAAAAGTTCTTTATGCATGTTTTGTTTTAATTCTCACAAAATTCATAGATGTTAGATGTTCAGATAAATCGATTTTTGTTCTAAATTAAAATACCCTCTAATGTCAGATAACTTTGTAATCTTAGCTTGTACAGTTGCTCTGAAGTTAGATATTCAAGGAAAGGAAGAAAGAGCTAGGAAAAGAAGCTAAAAAAATATGGGATAATACGAGATTACGATACAGCAGTAGCTCTCTTTCCTGAGAGGGAGTTCCAAATACTGGCTGTATGAAAGAGTTGCCATGAAGGAAATGAATGCTCAAATTTGGTGTGCTGCTTAGTAATGGGAACTGCCTTTATCCACATTGCTTTCTTAAACATTTTAGAAGAAAAGTAAAGTACATTATATATATTGCACAAGCAGAGCATGTTATGTGATAAGGTATCTCAGAGCAGCTGAAACGTTACCAGGCTGTGCCTATGTTTACTACTTTGTAATATGTTTGCTTAGCTATGCTGGAATGATTAGTGTTAGCACAGAATGCTAATACGTGTATGAGGCAAGCTGTGAATGGTGGTAGGACAGATACTGAGATTATTGAGCAAAGCACAGCTTTTAGTTTTCTTAGGCTGGATAACGACACTGTAAACTTAAGGGAAATAGATTTGGTTGAGATGGAAAATGGTTTTTATTTTGCTTTTGAGTGTGTGTTAAGGCTTTCCTCCCCCACCCCCTGACCCGAGGGGAAAGGAGGATTTGTTTGAAATTGTGGTACTCATGATCAAACTTACAAATAGAAGAAAAAAATGCAGTAGCAGTTTCTTTTCAGGTATGTGCTTACACTTTAAGGATCAAAAAAGATGGTCCATTTCTCTCTCTCTCCCTCCCTGTGCGCATGTTTTCATTTCCCTCCTTAAACCCTGTAACATCTTGCCTTTTCTGTTTAATGTTCTTTGATCACTAGTCAGGAAGTACTTTGAAATAAGAGGACTTTATTTCCATCCTGCTGTACTGTTACACATGACAGAGGGTAAAAGATTTGTACTGTGTAAACTTGTTAGATGTTTGACAGCATGGCCTTATTGAGGTTTTTATTATACGAAACAGAGCAAGGAGGGGTGAAGGTGTAGGTGGAGTCTTGTCGCTTACACTACCCCTTCTGTCTTGCACAGTAGAGAGATTTGGAGGTTTAGTTTTGAGAATTTCCTTGTGATGAAGAGAAGAGGGGTTAGCCAGAATGGGATGTATTTGCTTAGCTGCTGTCAGACATCAATCAGATTTTTAAAAAAATCACATGGTCACTTGCTGGGTTTTATCAAAATGTAATCCATTTAAATGGCATGAGATTATGCAGAAAGGAATATAGCTTTGAAAAATGACATTTGATATGTCACAAATGTTATTCTAATTCTTCACAGAAATTAACGTGTCATTACTGTCCTAATCTCTCTTCTGTTATGCTTTCTTGACAGTTATGTTAGTATCGGGCCCAGTGCATATTACAGTGTTAATGATTCTTCTGGTTAGATGCTTAAAAAAAAAAACAAACCGTAGTGTGGGAAAAGGACAGAATAGAGCGGAAGATTATCTCCTGTTCCCATCCTGTGGTGCGTGATAGAAGGACAGATGCACTTTTAGCTTTTCAAAAAAAGAAGAAAAGAAAAAAAAAAAAAGAAAATCCATCAAGAATGCTAGTTTTCCTCTCCTCAGCCATGTGCACTTGGAGGGGTATTTTTTTCTCTTGTCAAGTGTTACTCTACAGGCTATACTCAATAGAATAGAGTTTGGGATAAGTCGGTACTACTAGGGAAGAAGTGTTGGTAGTTGTCGACATTGCAGAGTGGAGCATGTTGCAGCAGTGCCTGAACCAGCTTGAGAACCAGGAACAAGTTTATGTCTGCCTTCCTGGTGGTGGACTGGCCTGATTAGAGACAGAGCTTGCTTGTAACACTTCACTAATAGGGACCACATAGCTTTTGGTGTCCCAGTTGGCACATCTTTTCTCCCATACTGTAGGATGAAATAGCCTCTAGACTGCACCTAGATTACACACACTGTAGCCTAGTGATAGAAACACATGGTGGTGATCTTGCAGCAGTGCAGTTGAAATGCTTTAGTAAAGTATATCCTGAAAGAGTGCTCTGTGGAGTAGCGTGAAGTAGACTGTTGCATGAAAACGAATATAACATAAACTGGAGACATGACAGAAGAGAGGAGGGAGTATGAGAATGACAAGTAATTTGAAGGCGAGTAAAAGAAAATACTTGCACATTAATGAAAACAGAATGAAACAAAACATTGGGAAGGATTGGGTAAATTGTCCTTTTACAGCCACTTACTTAGATGTTTGTAAAGGATATGAGAACTGTACTTCATTTTAGACAGTCCGTGGCATCTTATGTACTGCTTAGGGAAAGGTTACAGAAGCAGCTGCTCTAAGTTGTTTTGGTTATACTGAGAATAATTATTTGCTGGAAGAATAATGTTAAGAAGCCTGTGCCGACTTTCCACTCCACCCAAAGGTGATCTATTAAGTGAATTCTATCTGGTTAATCACTAGCCACTAGACACTTTAAAGCATTATCAAGTGTAGCTGGGTGCAACTAAATGTAATGCTTTGATCAGGAAAGAAACTGATAGTGGTAACTTACCTCTTGGTTTCAGTCATCAGTAGATAGGGTCTCTTCCAGTACTCGAGCAGATGCTTGTTTGCTTTGGATTTGATCCTGTTGTGATCACGTACATTTGATCATGTACATGTTTTCGTTGCGTTCTCAATGTTAATGTAACAGACTTACATTGGGACTGGGAGAAAAAGTAGGGAGAAGGGAATAATCTTCCATATGGGAAAACATGGTGTCTGGCTCAGGTCACTTGCTCTGTTCCCTTCCAGTGCTTTGAGAAACAGAGCTTATATGTTGGAGTGGGCAAGGTGCTAGGGTTTTGCTAATGTTTCAGAAACCTGTGGACTTCATAGACCTATGGACTTTATATGTTCCCAGTACGCTGAATTAGGATGATACCTGCTTGAAATGTTTAATGAATTATGCTATATGTTTGCAGAAGCATTCTAATGTTCTCTCATGAGGGATAATAAATAGCACTTACCTTTGTTTATGCTAAGCAATTTCTTATGTGCAAGATCATGATTTTCTTCTGAGTAATGCATTGTGCAATAAGCTAATTGCAACAAGACTGTTTCTTATTCCTCTTTATGAAGCGAGGCAGTGCTTGGAGGCAGAATACCAGACGTGATAGACAGCTGGGCTGATTTGCTGTGTCTAATTCTGTGTTTCTACAATAGAAATGGCCTTTGCATTTTAAGAGCTGAATGTTGGTTGTGGCTGTTCAGGCAAAATGATTTGAATGTGTGATTCCCTCTGTATCCTGTTTTTTAAATTTGAATTTGATCATGTCTCTCTGATGGATAACAGAAGCAGCTGAACAGCTGGTGATATAAATAACACTATCTATTTCAGCAAAAAAATCTCCCACTTTCTTCAGCAGCTTAGGAGAAGAAAAGGTTAGGGGAAGAGATGTAATTTTACGCCCTTTAAGATAACAAAGTAGCTGGAAGAAGAGCCAGATTTCTATGGCCAGTCAACTTTCTCCAGATTAACAAGAGTCAGGCATCTGTATTATGATAAAATGCAGTGACAAGTACTTACCTTTTTCCTTAAATAACTCCAGTTTCTCCTTTCATGCTTTTTGGCACATGATTAATAAACTTTTAGGTATTTAGTGAACCTGAAAGTCACTGTAAATTGTAGGATAAGTCAAGAGCTTCCACAGACAATGAAAGCAAAGTACCAAGTTTGTGTAAACTGCATCATCTTCATCATTCGGTACAAAGAAACAAATTGTAATTGTCCCATAAATGAGTAGTGTTATATATGAACATATAAATGGGTAGCCATACACATGACATGACTTTAGGTGCTTCTTTCACGCTGAGCGTTTGATGACAAATCTGCTTGGGTTTATGGTTTTGTTTTAAGAGGATGGGAGGAGTCCTGTCATTTGGAATTACTTGGCTGTAGAGCAGAGCACGTGTGTACTGCAGGACTGGTGGCTGAGAGCATCAGTGTTCCCAGCTGAATAATTGCTGGGGCTAACGGGTTTTGTGCTGTCTGTCAGCTTATAGCTGAACTGGGGGGGGGATATTAACCAAAAGGATTTTACTGTCATCTCTGGATATGGTAAGGAGAAATGTTTTGCCCATGTTTGGCAGTTTTAAGAACGTACTTTATTTTTAGAATAGCTTCTTTGAGGAAAGTTCCAGTGCAATACAGAGAAAATCCCCTCAAAGATACCACATGTGCTCTCAGGGCCCGAGCTGTTCCTCACAGACTGTTAGCTGAAGTCCCAGCTCCAGCTGGCCTGCCCAGCGCTCCTGGCACTGGAGACAAAAGGGTGGCCTGCATCTGTACGCTGCTCGCCTGAGATTGCAACATCCATGGGGCTGCAACTGGGCAGCCTGAAGAAGCACTAAATTACCCAGGATATAGTCCAGCAGAGGCTGGTACCACATGGGCTGTTCTGCTTATGGTGGCGTTTCCCTGGTCAGCTTTACTGACCATGGGAATTTCCCCGTAGCTGGCTCTTAGCTTGGCTTCTCCTGGAAAGGCTGGTTTGTATTTGAGACTTGCATAATTTATTCTTAGTGGCCTGAGGTATCAGGTAAACTAGAGTTGAATTATTCATGTAACTTTATTAAAATGCATTTGAAACTGGAGCTTGAGGAGCTTGCTTTTAAAATAAAGGTAAAACTTTCCGTAGGTATGTTTTGATGATGCATCTTTTTTGTGGTGGGTTTTTTTTTTGACAGTCTGCCATTTTATTGTTTAGATACAAATTGCTCAAATGCTTATTTGAAGCTTGCGTATTAGACAAGCCTGCTTATTTAAAAAAACACACCAAAACACCATAATGTCCTGATAAATACAGTCTCACAAGCATTCTCTGTTGGTTGTATGCAAAGTCAAGTGCGACAGGTCAAAAAGAGATGCTGTAAATCTTACTTGGTGTTTCTCCAGTATGAAGCATGATGCTTGTGATTCTCTCCTCTTGACTTTGCTCCTCTGTGAGTGAGTTAGGGGAATGGTAGAGGTGGGAGGGGAGGCTTTAGGAGTGTGTTTTCTGTGCCTCTCCATTCTGGGAGTCAGCACTTGGGTAACTTTCGGGCCTGTTGTTTTGATCTTGCAGACTTATGTTGTCCTTCCAGGAACAGCCTATGTTACGGAGGGGTAAAATCACTGTGGGATTGTAGGAAGGATTGCATTAATTGTTATGATGGACTCTGTTCTCAAGTGCATAAGCATTTTTTTTAACTTCATTAGCAGTAAAAGATAATTTGTTTTAAAAGATCATTTTTCTGGGTTAGGCACCACTTGTATAGTGTTTTGATTCTCTGTTTCAACCAGACTGAGTATAATGTCCCACCTCTGGTATGTTCAGCCTTTGGTCACTTGCTTTAACTGAGTTCATTAAATTGATATTAAAACTTAATACTACTTTTGTTTGAAAGCGTGTGTAGTGTTTGGAAATGCCTGTTGTGTTTTTTTGTTTTGTTTTGTTTTCTTTAATTGCAGTCCATGATAATGTTTTGGTTTTAAAAAAACAGTTTTGGAAAAGCTAATTTTATTAACTGACTTTTTGGTTCCAGGAAAAAGAATGGGAGCTTTTCTACCTGCCTTCATTGAGGCTAGTGTTTCATTCATTGTGAACGTATGAACCATTTTGATTCTTTACCAATAATTTCAAGCACAAGTATGTACGTTTCTCAGTGAAGCACTATTTTTGCTGTATGTTAGGATGGATATTTTGAAGCAGTTTGTTTGACCTCTAGTGTTGGGCTATGAAATTGCACCCCGTTGACACAAAAATATCTTACATTTCAGAAAAACCGGTCTCCCCCAAATCAGGTACATTGAAGAGTCCACCTAAAGGCTTTGATACGTCTGCAATTAACAAAAGCTATTACAATGTGGTGAGTGATCCTTTTTCCTCCATGTGAACTGTTATATACAGTAGAAAGTAATTTAACTAAATGCTCTTATTTGCTTAAAAAAATTGGCAGTCCTGTCAGAGCCTTAGTGCCAAAACTTGATAGAGGTTTTAGTGAATTCTCATATAAACAAGATCATTGTTCGTTTAATAGAATATCACACATATGGATTCTTAAGCATGATGCAAAATTATAGTCTAAAGTGAGTGAATAATAGGTGTTTCTGTAACATACTATGCTTACTTTGTTTGCTTTGCTAGTTGTTAATTTCCATTTTCTACCGTCCCCCAAATATGCAATCAGTCTTCCCCAGTTGTTATAAATTAATGAAATTCTGCTGTGTTAAAATGATTAAGAATATTTTTGTCCTTTTTGTTGAACAAGAGACTGAACATTGTGAATTAATCCTTTTTATTCATGCTTATAAGTCAACTCAACTATTTACTTTGGGAACTTCTTCCTTACACTGATGGATAGATTAGCAAAAGTGGTATAGCCAGAGTCAGCCTTTAACACCCCTCCCAGGTATTCTTAACCTAGTACTCAGACCTCTTTAGTAGATGCATGTAAGAAACATACCAAACTCTGTCTTTAAATGTGTTGCTGTAACCATTTTGAGAATCCTTTATTTGCTAACAGTAGGTAACACTGGGAAGCAAAAAGCATCTTGCAGTTTTTGTTAACCACTGCTCCCTGCTGGTGTAAAACCAAAACACAAGTTTGGTTTGGTTTTTTTTTCCCTTTTCTTTGAAGCAGCTGTCATTGTTTTTAATTTGGTTTTTGTGTGTCAGTTTTTAGCAGGGATTATAAAGCACAGTTTTATGCTTTCATCTTTTGCGGTTGTGGCATGAATAACACCAGCCACCTGGAAGAACACAGCAGTTTTGCATATAGTACCCTAATTGAAAACAATGAAGCAACCTCCTGCTCCTCCCCGTGGTGTGCCTGGTGCCTCTGTCAGTAGCCATAATTCCACAGTAAAGGGAGGGCTGTGAGTCTTTGGCTATTGTATCCCACACCTGCTAGTCACAATGGAAAGTACCTATGCAGCAAATGTTCAAATTTGCCTAAAACCATATTTATGGCGGTTAAGTTATAAAAGGCCATACAGTTTTGAAATACCACCTTTGGCTTGTGTGATTTTTATATTTGTTCCCTGAATAACCTATTATCGTCATCATGGAGACTCAAGCTACAATATAGTTTGGGAAACAGGTAGCCATAGCTGGCTTTTAAAGTACTTTAATTAAAAAAAAAAAAGTGGAAGTGATGACTGTCATACCTACTCTTGGAGTTGGGTTATTTTTCGTCTTGCTTAGGTGCAACTTGGTGCACTAAACTGATGTAAGTAAGATTCCCACTATTTTGACTGCTAGCTATTTATTAACTGTTCATGATATATTGCATGGCAGATGGGTGCGGAAATGACCAGTTCGTAATAAGATATATAGTAAATTAGAGCACTGGCCCTAGAATGCTGTTCTTAAATCCTTCTGCAGTGAATTAGATAATTGTCTTGCTTTCACATTTTTCCACAGTGTGGCAGATATCCCCACTTTCTTTTAAGCTTACGATTGTATTCTTTTTATTTAAAGAATGAGAGCCTGTGCTGTAGCATGCATTTTGTTTCAGAGAAGTAAGACTCTACTGCTGTGCTTAAAACCTAAATTAGACTAGTTGGCATCTAGACTTTCTTGAAAAATACTAAGTTCTTCCAATGGCATTATAACTGTAATATAATGATTTTTAATAATTATTAAATATGTAATGATTTTTAGATGTATATAAGACAAACAGCAAACCCATTCACTGAAGTGAAAGCAGTTTAACCTGTGCGTTGAGTTTTTGTTCTGTTTTAATATGTAAGCTTCAGACATGGGACTTCCCTGTGCTAGAAGTCTTATCATCAGTCTGCACTGATAACAAAATTGAGCCCATACTAAGGTAAAAGCAGAACAGCTCCAAATAAACCTTTGGCAACTGGTAGCTAAAAGGATGTAGCTCGAGTTAAACTCTGTTAAAGTCTCTCTTGACAACCAAACATGATTTGAGGCTGATACTCTGGGACTGCTTGCTATTTTTAAGTTGTGGCTATCTTCTACCATATGGGTGTGTGCTGAGACCCTGTAAACCTCATGATTATTTATTGCTGTTTTTCCTAGGGAAGGATTTATGCAGGTGCAGGGAGCACCTGTGGGTACGTTCATCAGACTGATGACAAGAATGAAAGGGCAGTTCAGAGGAAGTTCAGAGTGGTAGGAGAGGCTCGAGGCTGCTAATCTCCCTTTCTGGGAAGGGGGCTGGGATAGGCTAAAGGAAAGGTGTTTAATGTAAAGCGGAGACTGCTTTCACCGCTTTCCTCTGTTCTTCACCCCCTTGTGAACGTGTTCTTTATTTTTATGGATTCACAGAGCTCCATCTGAACTTCATAACACAAATCACACACTTTCTAGTCTCAGTGTGCTTTATTAGCTGCACCCTGCGCTAGGTGTTGCTGAGAAGACGGAGCACGTTTGGTTTATGCTTACATTTTGCCTGGCTGGGGATTGCAGGTTAGTAGAGAATCATAGAATAGTTTGAGTTGGAAGGGACCTTTTAAAGGTCACCTAGTCAAACATCCCTCTGCAATAAGCAGAAACATCTTCAAATAGAGTTACTGGTGCTACAAGGTCTTGTTCTCCGTAA
Organism: Anarhynchus alexandrinus; assembly: GCA_008711295.1. Lineage (NCBI taxonomy): Eukaryota > Metazoa > Chordata > Aves > Charadriiformes > Charadriidae > Anarhynchus > Anarhynchus alexandrinus. Next base: position 211,382 of record VUYV01000180.1, on the reverse strand, counting down.
AATGGTACAAGTCTACAGCAGTGTGTGATATGAAGCAGACTTGTGATCAAGCATGAGACATTTTTCATGTAGAAGTAATTTAGTAACCTGTTACTGAAGTAGTGGGCATATTATTGCAGGTTTATTCCCTAAAGACAGAGCAGGCATTACTGAGTTTTATTTTTACTTCTTAATCCCTTGAGAACTTAAAATAATTGTGTCCAAAATAAAATTAGGTTATTTCCACTTACAGGACAATTGCCTTGAGATTAAGTAGCTGTTTTAAAAGCAGGTAAAGAAATGGGCAACTTTCTCCACAGCATGAGTATTTGCAGACCTCATTTTCCATTTAAGCATTTGAGAAGCGATAGAAAATAAGCACTCCTTTCAAGGCCACACTTTTGAAGTTGGGTCAAGAGTTTGTGTTTACTGAAGTTCATAAAAGTTTTTGAGGACCCTTGAGATATGGTATACTTGTATGGTGCTTTACATGGCCCCTCTTGAGAGCCTGTTTTAAGGGGTTCATCTCTCAGATTCTCATGATCCAGGAAAATTAGACATTGATCACGATTTTGCTGAAGTACATGGTATTTCAGTTGAGTGCCATACTACTCCCATAAAATGGGAGTGTGCAACAGGATCATGCCCAAGTGTAGCTGTGAAATGTGCCTTTTCTCCCTCTTATTTGGAAGGTGATCAGCTTCATGTAAGTCACTTAAAATCCATTTTTGGGTGGTAGTTTTTGCCTTGGGGAGATAGCTGGCGTTTTGTGTGACAGAATTGTTAACCGTGCTTGCATTTTCCATGCCGTGTGATTGAGAGAGCTTGTGCTGTATGAGCTCAGTTGTCTGTGTCTGCCATTCATCAGTGTTACGGATTGCAAAAGCTGCCACTTCAATGCTGCTCTTTTGGTACCCGGTCTTATCTGTGCAAATGTTGTGGTAGAGTTGTGGAAACAAGGTCTTCGAGTTCTCATGGGGTCTTGCAGCAGCCAGAACGCACAGAAAGCAGGAAAGGGAAGAAAGGTGATTATTAGAGCATGCGGGCGAGATGTGGATATGAGGAATGTAAGGGTGCTCTGGTGCCAAAATACTGAGTTGCAATGCTGACTGTTTACCGCTTCAAAGCACAGTCCAAGCATTTAATCCTCATAGCTTCTCTGTGAGGTAGGTAAGTCAAGCTGGAAGGATGTGAGATTTCACAGAACTGATGTTTTAGAGTTATGTAAGCAAGATTGTTCTTTTTAAAAGATATTCAAAGTAAAAGAATGTTATAAGCAGTGGAGACTGCACTTGGGGTGGGGGGAGGAAGGGAAATAGATTTAATGTGTTTTGGAAACTATTTAAAACTATTTGTATATCTAAAGTATAGTGTAACATTGTGAACTACTAGAATAACATAAAGCAGTATAAGTGTATCTAGTACTCTGCGTAGGTTTTGTAGCATAGTTCTATTTACAGCTGCATTTATTTTCCTTTTTCCAGTAATTTATCACCTGGCTAATTCTAGTTTTTCAGCTTTTCTATTCTTTTTTGTTTTGGTTTGGTTTTTTTCCCCTCCTTTAAGTCTTTTTCCTCCAATCCCTTATTCTCCATATTGCAAAGAAAATCCTAAAGTAAAAATCCAAACCACCACAGGAAAGTAATGGAGTTGTCCAACATGAAACTAGTTTTATTTCAAGCTTTTCAGACAAAGAAAGGAAATAGCAAAGAATGGAAGTGCTCTTCAAGAAAGTGGAGCAGTAGTGCAGCCTTTCAAGATTTCTAGTGAATTTGTTGATTTTTATCTTTGAATGTCTTTTAATGCTGTTCAGTGCTTCATTAGGACACCGTGTTTTTGTCCTTGGCTTTCAGTCTCCTTTTCCCCTACTAATTGCTGTGTAATGACTTTGGGCTGGGAGATTTTTGTAGGAAAAGCCATATTGGAAAAGATTGGTCTTGCATTTCGTTTTGAACCTCAGGGATCCTAAGTACTTTTCTATTTAACAATTTACTTTGTTTTATATATGTGTAAGAGAATATGGGGTTTAATTAGTGCTGTAATCAATAGAATTTTTTTTTCCCTTGCTCTAAGTGGGCAAAGAAACCTTAGCTTTTTTTGAAATTTGTGTGCCCATACTGTACTTTATGCTGTAGTTTCCTAGTTAGTAGCCATAACTTTCCCTGTGACATTCTTCTGTCATAGTGTTTAGCAGAGAATGGAGACATTTTAATCTTCAGTTCAGGATTCAGATTTCCAACAAAAGAATGAACTCAAAAGTGGTCTCTCTCCCTCTCTCCAAATGAATAGAAGCATTCAAGGAATAAGCAGAATCAATGACACCAATGAAAGGAACAGTGAATTCTTCATTGACATACTGAACTATTTAAAGTTATTTCATCAGGTTTGCATTTAGGAATGAATGGCTTTTTTTATTTCCTAAGAAAGAGTATTGACTACAACACTGAATAATGCACTCAATTACAGTAGTTACTATAAATGCTGAAATGAGATATTACTGTAGGCTTGACAAATATGGCATGTAGCAAAATGAGAAGGTTTGTGGTGTGGCTTATGACCAGTGAATAGCAAAAAGTTTTCAAAGCTCAGCTGTGTTCATTGAACTACGTTTAATTCTGATGATTCTCTTGCTAAATCATTAACTTTTTGGAGGCAAAAAGTAACTCGCTGGCTAGAAGCACAGTAGAATTTGATGTGAATATATTGAAGGATATCCTAAAGCAGGCTCCCGGGACGTGGCCCGGTAATATGTTTTCTTGTACATATTTGGGGGTATTCTAGTTGTTTGATTTATGTTCAGCCAAGAAACCAAGTGTGTGCTGTGTTTTATGAATTCTTGGCTCTGCATCAGAATCTGTTGTAATTTTCTCATGGTAGTGTATATTATTGCACTCCCAGTGGAAGGTTAGGCAGCTCTATTTAAAAAGAATGCAATAATGCTAATCATATTGCTAAGTAAAGTTGGCACTTACTTGATATTTGTAAGTCTGTTGATATTCAGACCTTCTAGATAGAACAGCGCATCTGAATAAGTAAACACTTTGCTAACAAGATGAGTTGCAATGTGTTGTAATTGAGACTGAGAAAATGACACTAATTGTTCATTTCTCATACAACTTCTATTGTGCTTTACCAACCTCTGGTTATCTTTGACTGTTCTGAAGTACACAGGAGAAATAATTACCCCTAGCTTTGGAAGAACACTGTATAGTTTTCAAATTTTACAGTAAAAGTTTTAAGTGTAGTGGAATTCCTGTTAGCTTATCACTTTTTTTGTGTATGGCTGAAGGATGGCTCATTGTGCGTGTTGTGGGTTTTTTCATAGATGTATAGCATTCAATGCTTTCTTGCTGATATTTAAATTTTAATGTAGGAACACTCACTTAAGTTTTCCTAGTGCTAAGTAAATTCTTGTATGCTTTAAAACTGGTATTGATTTGAACACTTTGAAGTATCTCTTAAAAAATACCAATTAGCAACTGTCATTTATTGTAGGTGCTACAAAATATATTAGAAACAGAAAATGAATATGCTAAGGAGCTACAAACAATGCTTTCAAACTACCTGCGACCATTACAAGCCAGTGAAAAGTATGTGAGTTTGTTTAAGTTTGTTTTTTAAATTAAATTTGAGATCTCTCGTGTATTGGGTGGGGTTTACATGGTCAAAATTTCAATGTCAATGTGCATTTTCTTGTGTGGACTGTGAGATTCTTGAGGCAGGGCTTGCTTTTAGTCTGATGCTTAATCTAAGAACCAGTAAGCATTTTCTTTTAATGTTGTAGGTTTTATTAAAGCACAGTTAGTCAATGACTACAAACCTGAACACCTTTTATTTACTTTGGCTCCAGGTTAAACTCGGCAAATACTTCATACTTAATGGGAAACCTGGAAGAAATAAGTTCTTTCCAGCAAATGCTTGTACAGTCTTTAGAAGAATGCACCAAGTAAGTACTATGCATACCAGATACTGTAAAATTCTAACAAGCAGATAAATTTTATAATTTTACTTGTCGTGTATACTGTTGGTCATAATTTTTGTTCCTCTCACTTTAAGGATTGTTGCTGCAGCAGTACAGTAATAGATGTTTGGGTAATGCATTGATTGTTTACACAGATAGATATTGGCCCTAGGATGCAATTGAAGAGGTAGGAATTTTGATGTAGTTTGAAAACAGTTTATGAATTTCCATGATGCAGTTGCACACCAGTGGGGAAGTGGTAGAGAAAGTGGTGGGTTTTGTTTTGGAGGCATGAATTTTAAGTCTTTTCTTAAAGTAAGAGAAAGAATAAATGGAGCTTACGTTGTGGTGGAAGAGGCATGTAGGATAGGCGGAAAGAGCAATCTTAAAAAACAACAACAACAACAAAAAAAAACCAACCAAAAAACAAACAAACAACAACAATCAACAAACCCACACCCCACACCCCACCCCCCAAAACTCAATGCCTGTACTGTACCATATAGGAAGCACGAAGCACAGGGAAAAAAGGGGATGAAGACACCTGTCCTCCTTCCATAGGTTAGGCTGAAGTGGTAGCTGGATATTTTTCAGCTTGTACCTCAGCACTTGGGGATGTAACAAAGAAGGTGACTGTATCCCATTTGAATTGTCCTAACAACTCTCTAGTGTTGAAACTCCACTGAAAGTGTAGTTCCTGTTTGTAACCTCAGTTGCATCCTTTTCCTTGCCTGTGTTCTGGTTTTATCTGATCACATGGTGAGCTAAGGCAACTTGCTAATCCAAGTTTGCTTGTTTTCTGCCAAGTTAGTAATTTGAATTGCTACTGAGGGCTTATACAAGTTTCTGTCTGCTGGGAGTACTTGGCTGTGAAAAGGAACGAATATCTTGGATGGAGTAGAAAGTGCCTCTTCTGGCAGCAGTGATCTTTAGATAAGCTCAGTGTGTCTTGTTTTGACCTCTTCCTCCACTTTTGCTCTAAGCTACTCCATACAAAGATGGAGTTTTGTCATGACAAAGTAGAAGCTGCGTCTCCACTAGGCAGTAACGTATATCTGGGTCTGTTACTGACTTTGGATCCCATGTCCTCCTACCACCTGGCTTCTCTCCTTCTCTTCTGCCTCTAGACAACTTAGAGTGAAATGGAAAGGAGGACGGTATAGTTCAGATGACTATTCAGCAGTGCAATGGAAACATTCTTGAAATAGCCTTTCCTCCATGCTGTGTTTGAGAAAGAAGGATATTCTTTCTGGCAAGTTAGACATGATCAGTTAAGTGTCTAAATCCCTGCGAATGACTGTCCATAGACTTAAATGTTTCCTTTCTTTTCTTGTCACTGTGCTTTGTTGTCTCGTTCTTTTGTTACCATGATTTTGTTTCCGTGAATCAGAAGTTGGGGAAATTAAGTACTTTGCATGAACAGACTGTCATATTTTAAAACTTTTGATTAAGGTGATCTTAAGAGTGAAAGAACATATGCCTTTAAACAAATATTAATGCAAGTTTTGCTGTAACTCGGTATGTAGGTTAATGTGATATCATAATATAGCTTCAAGCTCAGAAAGCTTATTTAGAACTCCTTCATTTATTTAAACTCTGTTGGAGCACCTTCTCATAATGTCCTTTATTTCTTCTTCCTGCTAAGTGAAATATTGCTGTGTAGTAAATTAGGAACATAATGGATGCTAGTAGGTGGGCAGAGGAAGTGATGCCCCAGGGTTACTGAAGGGTTACTGCAAATGTTTTGTGTTAGTTTCATTTCATAAATATGCTGGCCATGCCAAGTTGTATTTTCAGTTTAATTTTCATCATAGCATATTGACTTGAGCATCCAGCTTCCTCCAATTTTGAATCCAATCTATCATAATTCCCATCATGTAGAAGAATGCTTGCCCTGCTGCCTTGTTTTTTGTCACTTTGCCATGTTTTTTTGGCTGTTGAACCTGTTCTGTAAACTCAGAGTAGCTCCCGGGCTGAAAATAGATTTATCATTTTATTTTATTTTTGGCAGAGAGCTTATAGTTCCATCATTCAGGCACTTCATGTTGCAGCATCCGGTGTGGTGTTTTTCTAACTTGACATGTCAGAATGACCAAATGCCGATGTCCTGCCAGTTGTAGTGCTGCCAGCCTACCTCGCTTGACAAATTCCTGTTCTTGGGTGTGAGAATTGAATGGTTTTTGAATTCCACACCCCACTCGAGTCAGTTTGTCATTTGAGTTTTCTCCTAACAAATCCTGGCATTTACTTCAGTGACAGAAACTTTCTGGTGCTTTTCTTCTTCTTGCCTGCACCACTTTGGCGTATTTAACCCTCATATTGTTAAATGTTGGGTTGTGGTTTTTTTTTTTCAGAATGTGTAATGCTGTAACAGGTGCTTTGTGTGTTTTGGGGGAAATAGTTACTTGGATGTGGTTTGGTTTTAGTTGTGTGCTACCCTTCCACCCTGCCCCCAGCCTTGAAGCTCTTCTGGTGCATTGCTAAAGGTTTGTCCTCTTTGAACTTGTCCAGGTTGGCTTCTGTTGCAGTATCACTGTGGTGCTCCTGTGGGCTGCTCCATCTGTCACAGGCCTGGGAACACTTCTTGTCTGCCTGCCTGGATGCTGGACACCATTGGACAGATTCGTTTGGGGTTATTTCTATCTTTGTGACTTCTCTTCTTCATTTACCAAACAGAAGTGGCGTATGAAATGAGTAACTAGCATGGAGTGAGAATCTTCTGGCTGATCGACTTCAAAAGCACGTGTTTTTTTTTTTTAACTGATCAGCTTCAAGTGCACTTTGTTTTGATGGATGGAAAAGAGCCGTAACTGACAAGGCAGAGAGGCTGATGG
>VUYV01000180.1:173295-203736 GCA_008711295.1 Anarhynchus alexandrinus | reverse complement strand
TGAAGGGTTACTGCAAATGTTTTGTGTTAGTTTCATTTCATAAATATGCTGGCCATGCCAAGTTGTATTTTCAGTTTAATTTTCATCATAGCATATTGACTTGAGCATCCAGCTTCCTCCAATTTTGAATCCAATCTATCATAATTCCCATCATGTAGAAGAATGCTTGCCCTGCTGCCTTGTTTTTTGTCACTTTGCCATGTTTTTTTGGCTGTTGAACCTGTTCTGTAAACTCAGAGTAGCTCCCGGGCTGAAAATAGATTTATCATTTTATTTTATTTTTGGCAGAGAGCTTATAGTTCCATCATTCAGGCACTTCATGTTGCAGCATCCGGTGTGGTGTTTTTTCTAACTTGACATGTCAGAATGACCAAATGCCGATGTCCTGCCAGTTGTAGTGCTGCCAGCCTACCTCGCTTGACAAATTCCTGTTCTTGGGTGTGAGAATTGAATGGTTTTTGAATTCCACACCCCACTCGAGTCAGTTTGTCATTTGAGTTTTCTCCTAACAAATCCTGGCATTTACTTCAGTGACAGAAACTTTCTGGTGCTTTTCTTCTTCTTGCCTGCACCACTTTGGCGTATTTAACCCTCATATTGTTAAATGTTGGGTTGTGTTTTTTTTCAGAATGTGTAATGCTGTAACAGGTGCTTTGTGTGTTTTGGGGGAAATAGTTACTTGGATGTGGTTTGGTTTTAGTTGTGTGCTACCCTTCCACCCTGCCCCCAGCCTTGAAGCTCTTCTGGTGCATTGCTAAAGGTTTGTCCTCTTTGAACTTGTCCAGGTTGGCTTCTGTTGCAGTATCACTGTGGTGCTCCTGTGGGCTGCTCCATCTGTCACAGGCCTGGGAACACTTCTTGTCTGCCTGCCTGGATGCTGGACACCATTGGACAGATTCGTTTGGGGTTATTTCTATCTTTGTGACTTCTCTTCTTCATTTACCAAACAGAAGTGGCGTATGAAATGAGTAACTAGCATGGAGTGAGAATCTTCTGGCTGATCGACTTCAAAAGCACGTGTTTTTTTTTTTTAACTGATNAGGCCAGGCTGGACGTGGCCTTGGGCAACCTGGTCTAGTGGGAGGTGTCCCTGCCTATGGCAGGGGGGTTGGAACTCGATGATCTTCAAGGTCCTTTCCAACCTAAACCATTCTATGATTCTATGATTCTATGAAGAAAGTCACTAGAATAAAGACTAATAACACTAAAAGGTTTCTTTGAGTATTACAAGTTTTCCCTAAGCAAATCTGATAGGGGAAGTGCACTGTCACAATATTTTCCACCCTTACCCTGTAACAGGGAGCCTTTCCAAGCGCTGTGACCATGAAATAGTTGCACCAGTGAGTTGAATGGCAAAATATGCAGTATCTGGTTCCAGAGACTGCTTATATCTGAAGAAAAGCTTTATGTAGTACGAGACGCCTTTTAAAATAACTACATACTAAAAATCAGTTGATGAGATCTTGCTAGGTTGGTTTCGTGGGTTTGCAACTGGAAAATCTGAAACCGAATAATGTAAAAACATCGAAAATCTTTAGACTATCCATTGCCACAGTGGCTTGATCTTTTCTGTTTGTTTTGCACAATTTTTATCTATATATTTATTTGATCATTTGTAATAGCCATTTGGAAGAACTTCTATGTCGCTATTTGGTAATTAGACCGCGCTGTGGTCATTTGTATTTATATAAAATAAAAATTAAAAAGGGGGGCTCTGGGCAGAGCTGAAAGCCTTCTGTCAGTCGAGGTTCCAGGACGCAGGCCAGGCTGCCACTGGCACATCTATCCTCAGTAAGAGCCAGCCTGGTCACAGCTGGTGGGCAGCACCTGCGAGAAGTTAGTCAGCCTGGCAAAGGGCTACCTGGGAGTAAAAGGAGGGGACCAGATAAGGGGTCAGGGGCTGGAAAAGCTCACCTGTGCATTGGGAAATCNTTTCATTTTCCAAACAGATGTGGCGTATTAAATGAGTAACTAGCATGGAGTGAGAATCTTCTGGCTGATCGACTTCAAAAGCACGTGTTTTTTTTTTTTAACTGATCAGCTTCAAGTGCACTTTGTTTTGATGGATGGAAAAGAGCCGTAACTGACAAGGCAGAGAGGCTGATGGAGTCTTGAGTTGCAAAAGCGCAGATTTCTGACAGTGAAACAGAGCAAGAGCACTCCGTGCTCTGGTCTCTTGAAGAGAGAAAGTGGTCCAGTGCTCTAGGTCTCTTTCCAGATCTGTGATCCAGTGCCAAAGATCAGTTCTGCAGTGGTTCACACAGCACAGGAGTGTCTGAACGAACAAAGTAGGTTTCCATCAAGTGATCTCTATTGCAAGTATTGCTCTGTGGGTATTTTTGTAGCACGAGACTGAACAGATGTCTCCTCCAAAAAAGCCCCCAAATTATTCCATTCACCAGGGAATAGAAGCTGTCAGTCTATGGCTGCACTCAGTAAGGGGGAGGACATGACACACAGGCTGGCTAGCGACACCAGCCTGCACGGACTGCTTAGGTATAATCTCCTCCGTATCAAATTGAAGGCATTGTCTGTCTTTTAAGTGATATCACAGATTTATCTGCATGCCTCATAACAGCCATAGCTGGGTTTTGCCCTCTCTTTCCCTCATGTCCCTGCTCTTGCAGTCGCAGTAACTGTGTTGTTTTTCTTTATCTGTTCTGTGTTTAAGTGCAAGCAGTTACTTCATGTTCTGGGATGACCTTGGAGTGGAATGGGAATTTAAAAAAAGAGGGGGAGGCCAGGATGTGAGAGGGAGATTGCTTAAATGTAATCTAGAACTATTCAGTGTTTCAGGCTTGGTTTTGGAGTGCAGATACAAGTTAAGTCTGTTAGAGGTTTATCCCAGTTTTGTCCCTTGCTTTTAGTTATTGCGAGTATCCATAGAAGTAAGGCTGTCAAGATTAAATGAATTTGAACACAGTGTCTTCAGATTGCCTGAAAAATGTCTGTTAACTGATGTCTGAGAAGTAAGGCAAATAGACAAATAGTGAAAGGTATGGTTGAGAAGAGAGCATTGAAAATTAGACTGATGGGTTGTGAATAAGTTGAATGGTACCTCCTTTTGTTGCAAAGTGTCCCCCTTATTTCAGTAACCTTGTTAACTGTGAAGCTTCAGGAGATAACCTCTAATCTTGTGTTTCTTCACAAACTGCATCCCTTGGAGTCAGTAATCACAATTATCCCTTAATTTTTGCACACCTTCAGTTGTCCTGGGTCTTCCACTGCTATCAGCTTTTAAGTTCAAGACTTTCTCTGTATTGACCTCCTGCAAACACAGCGAACTTACCATTGGTGCCCCAACTCCTTCAAGAGGCTGAGAGAGGGGCAGGAAATTCTGCTGTTTTATCTTTCTGCAGGATGACATGGGGAAGAACAGAAAATGCCACCCAGATGATTGAAAATTTCCAGTTGTGGCAAGTTCTCTAGGGGTGTGTGTATAAATATATATATATATTGTACACACGCATACATATATACAGGGACATAGATGCATGACACTCCTGTGGTAACTACAGAGTCGAGTGAAATCTAGGAACATCCGATCTTCTCCTTGAAAAAAGAAAACATACAATGCTGATGACATTTGTGATCTACTTTTCTTTTAAGATTGCCTCTGTTAGTCTGTGTTTAAATTTGTCTAGTTTCATCACAGTTTCCATAGCCTTTTGCAGAATGCTGTAATGTCCACTGACACCAAAACTGAGGCAGATTTCTTCAGAACTTGCAGGACATAATTAGATATTCTGTAATGCCACACTTTCAGTCTGCTGCCAGTCTAGCTTTAGTCCAGTTCCAGTCACTGGTTTTGATCAGAATTTTAAAGTAAGTGTGATTGAGCAATGAGGTATTTTTTCTTTCTTTTCTCAAATTATCATGTAGTGGCAACCCATTTTAAGTCTGGAGAAACAGAACTGATAGCTGTCGGATGTAACTCCAACAAGCAGATGATTTGTTAGGTAGTTTAGATGTAGTTGTATGGTGATGCCTCTAGCACATGTGCAACAGCAGAGGCTTTGTGATGGTTTTCTTAATTCTGTAAATGGAATCAAAACATGTCTTTGGCCTTTTTATAACTGAAGTTATTATCATTTCTATATATGTATAAATACAGTATTTACATGTGATTTCTTTTTAAAGTATCAAATATGAGAAGAATATTGGTATGATAACTTTAGAATAAATTGCAAAATAACCATGCTCTTTATTGAACACGTTAACTACTCAAAGATTTATATGATGTGGTGATAGGCATTAAATTGTTGGCTTTTCAGCAGTTAAAGGAAATACAGATAATTTATTAATTGTGCCCCTAAAAATAGTAGAACACTTGCAACTACTGCATGTATTAGAAAAGTCAAAGGGGATGAGTTACCACCCCCTTATAAAGTCTGTTAATTATCTTAATTCAACAAAGAATAAGCAGTATAAAGTTGCAATGCATGTGTGACATGTAAAAGAAAATAATGCCAGTCTTTCATTCTGATAAAAGAACAGCAGAATGAGAAGACACAGATGTCTGCTTGGTGGGAACAGCCATAATTTACTCTTCATCCTCCCAACCCCCGGCACTACAGTATGAAAAGGGAATGTAACCATTTTCAGCAACTGTTTATTGGGGCTTCTTACTATTTAATACTGAGTTATATGACTTGAGCATGTCTTCAGAGTTTGAGACTTTTGCTGCATCAGTTACTTGAGGAATTTATTATTAGCTGATGCTTAGATGTATTAAAGGGGACCAGCTGCTAGGCAGGAAATGCTGCTTGGAAGGCTGCAAGAATAGCATTCCCTCGGTATGCTGGGGAATGCCCCTGGTTTTCCCCTAAATACCTGCAAAAGCAAGCCACTCCATTGTTTTCAGAATTTACACTTTTCTTGAAAGAGAAATAAAGGTGCAGACAATAAAATATGGGCCCTAGCCTTTAATGTAAGGAGCGCTGATAATGTAATCAGTTTACCTGGCATGATGTGCTAGCTGGGGAGTCAGCTGTCATTTTCTGGGTGTTGATGATGAATGCTGCATTCAAATTGGGGAGCGTGTTTCCCCCGCCGTGCATTTTGAACAGTCAATTTTGACTTCATATTGGGTAGGTGTTCCCACCTACTATGAGTTTAGACAAGGCATCAGGGACAAGCTTGTAGTCTAGTACTGCTGAAAACTGTGTCCCATCTACCAGTTAACTTGGCTGTGGGTTATACAATTGACTATTGGCCATATAACCTGCTGCTGAAGAGACTTAGTCCTTCAAGTGGGAGTTGCTCTGCAGAAAATAATAGGATTTCATCCTTTCTGACACCCTCACGATATCTATCGTTCACTTGTTTGTCCAATTCATTCTTTCTTGCATAGGAAGTAATCTAGTATGGATAATATTGAGTGGTTCTGGGAATGGTGATATGGTAGTAGTAAGGAAGCATGGCTGGTTATAGAGTATATACTTCACATCAGTTTGTGTTTAGCTTGAAAATTATTTTAGATTTTAAAAAAGTATGAGTGTGCTTTAATTTGCATATGAAGTATGCAGCTTAAGGAGATACTAAGAATAAGACTGGAAGAGTTGCATTTCCCCCCCCCCCGCTTATACAGATGCAAAATCAGAAGTCAGACTTCTACTTTCTGCTGATTGTACCAGTTCTAAGCTGGTGCTGCACAGCCATTTTCAATACTCCAGATATTTTCTTACTGCAATTTGAGATGACAGTTTCTGCTAAAACCTTTTGAAAAATACACTGTATATATTCATATTTTCAGATTATCTTTCTTCATATCCTGTCCTCCCTTATTTATGTGAATAAATGTGTGTATATTCGAAAAACTGATTAGGTTCACCCAAGACTGTGTGAAAGTAAGCTTTTCTTCTAAATACTGTTTCTCTTGCTGAGTCATCATTTTTTCCCCAAAGTCATTGAGGCTGCTGTTATTTAAGTACCATTTTGTGCTAGACAAAATAAGCCCTTCTGAACAGAATTGTGACATTTTCCTTCACTGCTTAGCAAATGTGGTGCATTCGAGCATGAAAGATGAAGAAAGTATGAGTTACAGAAAGTATTTCTGTACTGATGGTGGTACAGCAGCACTCTTGCCCTGGTTACAAACCAACATAAAAGTGCTTTATGGTCCTTAAAAAGCAAGATGAGTGACAATGGCATATAAACAGCCTGTTACTGCACTGTAACTGCCTTCTGTTTGTGCTGTCGGAGCTTAATATGGTACTTAGATCTTTTAATGAATATTTTAAGCCTACCATCTCCGCTGGTGTAGGGTAGAAGGAGAGAATACTGTTGCTACTCCATCCATTTTTTATCTAAATGCTGAAATATTGCCTTTAAGACTTGGCATGGTGTATATATAAGTGGATAGTAAACTGTTCTAACCAATAGATATGTTGACTAAAAAATTGAACTCCTGAAGAAGGTGCTAATTACCACTAATGCTTGGGAAAAAAAATGTCAGTGTCTGTCTTGCAGGTATGTACCATATTCTGCCTATACTGTGTGGTGGCATAATCAAGCCTGACAGTTACAGGGGTGAAGCTGTAAAGAAGAGAAAGCTGTTGGTTGCTGGTCATAGAAATCTACATGTTGATTTTATAAAAACAAAACACACAACAACAAAACAGAAACAAACAAACAAACCGCTGTATACATTATTTTTCCAGGCTTTAATTTATTGTCAGTGTTACAGTAATTTTATTTTTATTACTCTTTGTTTTTAGGTTGCCTGAAGCTCAGCAGAGGGTTGGAGGATGTTTTCTAAATTTGATGCCGCAAATGAAAAGCTTATACCTTGCATACTGTGCCAACCATCCATCAGCAGTAAATGTTCTCACAGAACACAGGTATGTTTGCTTTGTGCTCTTTTAAGTCTGATACAAAAAAAGTGCATAAAATACACTTGTGTTGTAAAGCTGTGATATCTCTTTTGACATGCATTTGGTATGGTAGAGCTTCTTTAAGAAAAAAAGTAGTAGTATATATTTTTTTAAAAAAGACAAAAAAACCCACAGCACAATGCTGTTCTATGTATTCAGGACCAGCTTGTCACTTTTGGCAGTGTGTTATCAACTATTTGAGAGCATTTTCTCATTTAAAGAACACATACTGAACTCTTATGTAAAACAACGTGTACTGATTGTCATCTTTGTTTAAAAAAAATGTTGAGATCAAAACAAGTTTGTGGAATTATGACATAATTTACAAGATTACTAGTAGACGGTGAATTGTAACTCAGCCCTGTAAAAGCCTGTACATTTGTATGTACTTAACTTTATAGTCCTTAGCTATAAACTTAACTTAGCTATACCCTTAGCTTTACTTTTGAGTGATATGAAAGGAGTGTGAGCTTTTCAAGTGTACAAAAGCAGTATTTCCTATGTGTAAGAAACGGGATGCTGAGTTAACATGATGGAGATTGCTCAGCTTTGGGACTGACCTTGGATTTGCGTAGAAGATGTCCTGTATTACCTTGAGGGAAGAAAGTTGAGGCCAGAATTTGATTAAAGAAGTCTGCTTTCACAAACTTGCCCTATGTATTCTCCTGATGATCATGTACTGTAGCAGCTTTTAGTTTGGGGCTCTTTATATTTGCTTGTGGTGCAGGACAGAGCCATGACCTTCTCTTGAAGGTTAGACACAGGACAAATTCTACCAGGATATCTGTTCTTTTTGCTTTTTTCCCCACCTTTTTTTGTCGTCTTGTGATGGACCGAAGTAAACATACTTTGAATATTCTTAACTCTTCCTAAACAAAGAGGAGCATAATTGCCTTGTTTTATATATATATACTTCTTCCAAGAACTCGCATTATGTTTTAACAGCAACAATATTTGGCACATTTGTGAGCTTTACTCATATTAGGATAAATAAAAAACCTTCTAGCTACCAAGTACTATGAACTATTGCTTATGTTAGTAAGACATGTGACTATATTCCAACCCCACTTTAAAAAATCAAGCTGCAAATTCACGTTGCAATTTAGGCAGAAAGAAGGTACGTTTATGTCAGAAGCAATGACGAATTAAAATCAAACAAGACAAAATATGTTTAAAACCCTCTGATGAAACTCCTTAGTGTTTTCTTTTAAATGGCCTACTTCTAGTACCACTTTCTGTAAATGGCAAAATATTTAGGTGATCCAAGCCTATGGGGTTTTTAATACTCTTAGGCTTAGATTTTTTTGTTTGTTTGTGCCTTTATGCTCTTTCCATACAGAGGTCTGGGATTTAATCTATAGATTGAAGATGGCAAGTGATAGCAAAGTGATCACCTACATTTCTTAAAATTTGGAGACGTTTGTAAACGATTATCCTAACTTTCAGAACTCTTAGAAAGCACAGGGAATAGCCATGTCTGAGAAATCATGATAGAAATGGAAGGGAAGAAAGCTGTTTGTTCCGCAAATTGAGAAGCGTTTCTTCTCTTCTGTGTTGCTTTGCACATAGGTTGTCCTAAGAAAAAAATCAGCTTCTGGTCTGTAAAGTCAGCTTGATATCAAATCCTGGTGGAGTCAATATAAATATTGCAGAGCAGTTAAGTAATTTGCATGTGGAAGTAGGTTCAAAGCAATTGTCTTTGTAAGAGATAGCTCAAGGTGAAGTAAGTTGTGATAAACAGCTTTGTTTAATGCTATTGTGTTGGCAGGCGTGACTCCACAGAAGTGAATGCTGTTTTTTTTTTTTAATTACCCTTATTTTATTATTCTAAGCCCTTCATTTTTCTTGAACACCACTGCTGTAGGTAGCAAGTGGCTTGACTAAAAATTCTGCTTGAGACAGCTGCCATGAAGAAATCAGAAGGTGGCTTTAAGCAGTTCTGAATGATTTCCTCTCAGAATGCCAGAAAGCTTTTAATTACATTGCTTTAAAGGTCAAAAAAAACCCCAAACCCACAAAACTTTTCTGCTGAGAATAACAAACTGATTGAAGGCATGAAAAGGAAAATACTCCGAACTACCTCCTTGTCTACTTAGTTGAGTTGTTTTTATTGTGTAAAAGCATCTCTAGTAAACCTTAATGTAGAACTTACTATGAGGTTTGAGGATAGTCATGATTGTAATAATAATGAAACAGCTACGCTGCAGAGAATACTAGATTAATATTGAACTGGAATTTTTCAGAGATGTCAAAGACCGAGGTTTAAGACTTCTAAGAAACAATGATGATTTGTTGGCTGTGTTTGCGGTATAGTTGTAGCAGAGGGTCCAAAAGCATTATATGTGTGTTATAGCAGAAGTATAATAGAGAAATAGATGTTTGCTGAATTCTTGGGTTTGAATATCATGTTTGTAACAGCTGTGCTATCAGTAGCGGTTTAGAGAGAGGAAGAAAGAACGGTTTGGAGTGGTTTGATTTGGAACATAAATTCTTACTGTCTACAGCAGATTATTTCTTGCCTTGAACTCTGCGCACTTCATAAACTGAACACATATGCATTAACTGTGCTTCTGAAAGCCTTTCTACAAAAAAACCTAGCAGATAATTTTAAGTCAGATTCTTTTATCACAGAATTAGTATCTTCTGCAGTTTATTAAGTTTACTTGCTTTTGGTGAGAACCATACCAACAAAAATGAAACAAAAAAAATCCTAAATAATTGCTCTAGGGGAAACTTCAGAAACTTTTCCTCCACTTTATATTTTTTTATTTTATAAAATATAATAGTTTTATTGTATTTTTACTGTCGTTGACTAAAAACAACTTAAAGGAAAATGGCTATCATTTTGAAGCATTAACCGTATTGTTTCTTTAACCAGTTGGATCACTGTAACATCAAAATTGTACGCAGTCGTCTGATATGATGGAATGTTATACATACGAGGTTTTTATATGTCATTTTCTGAAGTATCAAACATGCTCTTTGAGCAGTGTTGTAATACCTGTTAAAAAGTCATTGACACCTGGTAAAGACTGTGTGTGTATGTGTATGTATAGATAAAACCTGATGATATTAACTTGGAATTATTTTTTACTTCTAGTCAAAAGCTTCTTTTTTGAATAGCATTTTTGTGAAGTAGATTCTGAATAGCAGTAATTGGGATGGGGCTGGAGATTTAAAAGAGGCATTCAGTTGGAATGTGACTGTCTCTTTTTTCTTTTTTTTTTAAAATGCCATTCAGTATGAATGCCAGCCTGTGTTTTCTTTCTTTTTTGTCGTTCGCTTCCTGATCATATGTAGCAGCAACATGGGGGCTTTTATTTAATTAGTACAAAATAAGAGGAGGTGTGCATATATATGTTCATATATGCGTGTGTTTATATAAATATACAGTCAGGGGTGAAGGGGGTTAATTATATTAATGAATAAGATTTTTCATGTTCAAATCTTCAAAGCCACAAATATCTTTCATTTCCTTAAGTTAATTATTAATATTGAAATTAATATCATTAGAGACCTCATTGTATGTGAATATGCAGAAATGGGAATAAAACCTAATACAGCCTATGTAGTTCAGGTTTCAGAGCTGCATGATTCTGAGGTTGTATTTGCCTCCGATAATCCCAACAACAACAAAAAAAATCTTTCTATTAAGTTTGGGAACATATTCTCTTCTTGGTTCTAGATGTGGCACTGTAAGTTTTATCCAGGTGTTAGAGTTGGTACTCAACATAATTTCTCAAATTTTAGACAGTCCTGAAATTTGGTTGGAATTTTTTGTCTCAGGAATTGTTTCAGAACCATTGCATATTTTTCCAGAATTAAAATTCTTTCTGTGTGATAAATCAATTTTTTTAAGAATTAAGTCATTTTTCCTTAGGTCTGCCGTCATGTTGTGTAATTGTGTCTTAAGGCCCTGGCTAGAGCTGAAGAGGTGGAGCTCACCAGGTACAGCTGGGTGGTGGCTTTTGCAGACATCAGCGTCTTGCATGTTTCTGCCACTGCCTCTTGACTTGTTCTCCTTGTTCCCTTCTCTCTTTGTTGCTGTAGTGCCACTGTATGTGATCTTGGTTTACATTATTTCATAACAGTCTTTGGCTGCAGTATGTGAGGTTTCAGTTTCTGATATCCCTTAATTTTTCCTTGAGAATCCCAGTTCATGTCCAAGGGTAGGTGATCCAATACAATAATATGGTGTTATTTTTGGAGAGAATTTTGCTAGCTGTTGAGGGCCAGGACTGCCTCGAGGGAGTAGTGTTTAGTCAAAGTAGAATTGATTGCTGTGTGTGCTTCTGATCATAGACATATGCTTGCTTTCCAGTGAGAGAAGAAACAGGATGAGCAATCTAAGGCATGAGAAAATTAATTTCCCTCAAATAAATTTAAAAACCCAGTTGGATACAAAGTACAGAAATGGATAATTGCAGTGGAGTAAGGAGTCCCAGGAACATGAGATCTTACCTACCTGGGGAAGATCACAAGCCACTAAGTTCAGTGCAAGAGGAAACTCCAGAAAAGAAAAGAGGAGGTAGAAGCTAGGACTGGGACTTTGTGGACTGTATCCCAAATGATGTGAGGAAAGATATCTGAGTATAGAACTCACTGAAAGGTGGATAATACAGTGAAAATAAAAGTCTAAGAGGCCGTACTGATCAGTGGACATAAAACTCTTCTGAGGAAATATGGAGAGTACAGACCCAATGTAATCAGCACTAAGTATGTAATTATTGGGGGTTGGGGGGTGTCAGCTTTTTTACTTTGTTTAAACAATACTGTGTTTATTTTAAAATGGAAGAAAAATGTTTCAAAAAAAATTATTTTGATTAAAAGGCAGCCAAAAATTAGTAATATATGCCTGCTTTTTTTAATTTTGTAAACTGGCAAGTGTCGAGCCAGTTCTCAGCTGGAAGGAAGCTATTCACAAATCTTTGCTTGTTCAAACATTAATTTTGCTAGATTCTTCTGTTCTCTTAGATAACATGTCCCAAGCATATTCTACACTTGCATCACAGACCTAGCAGTCTGGATAAAATTTGTGGAGCTGAAACATCACAATTACTCCGAGTAACTGGAGCGTGGAATACAGATCAGCTTGAGTCAGAAAACTCTTTGTGCCTCCCCCACTTTGGTGCATCCCTGAGCCTGCGAGTGTGCAGGCTGATGTCATACGCCAAGCAACAGTCCCGGGGAGAGGAGCTTGACTGGGAGGTTTAGCACTAGGAAATTAAAAGCTGCGGTTGAGGGGTTGCTGAGCCAAGCTGTGCCACAACGCTCTCAAAATGCGGTGCCTGTGTGCAGTCCTCAGACCCCTCAGCAGTGATAGCTCGTGCTCCATCTATTACAAACAGACACCTACTTCAGAAGTGTAAGTTGTGATTTTAAACGTATACGTTCTAGTTCCTGGATATGCTTTCCTCATGTTTAAATGGCTTCCCCCCCCTCCCTGTTACTGTAGGCACATTTGAACTTGTTTTCTTCCTTCCCCCCAGTCTGATTTGTAGCTTTTGAGGCAGCTGTACTAAGAAAGATTTGAATATATTAATAGGGTTTAAAGACACTTTTCATTGTGATCTTTAAAATATCTCAAGCTGTGAACTAACTCTAGTCTGGAGTAGGGATGACTCTTCAGCTCAAGATTTCAGGATAAATGAAGCACAGTACTTTTGTATGCTTCTCTGCATTTTATTCTGTACAATGAGGCAAGTGGTGAATTAAAATCTCAGCTGCCTCTTTCTGAAAAGCTACTTATTTAGGCAGGTGTGACTAAGTTGATGATTTCACTGTTCAAAAGTTTTTCCTGTTCAGCTAAATGATACCTTTTTTAAAAACATGCTGCTTAGCTGTGAGCCAGGGTTTTATTTAGCATATGCTGCCTAGGAGCGTGGTACTTGCAGGCATCAATTGAAATTGTGACATGAAAGAGCCATTGTCTTTGGCAAAGCAGCTGCTCTCTTAAGCTAAAGATACCGACTTTTAAGCTGCCATTAATAAAAAAAACAGTTGTAAACCATTGTCATATTCAAACAGTATTTTAACCCACCCATATTTTAATGAAAGTAAACCTTTCCATTATGTTCTGCATTGTATTTTCCTTTGTGAATAAATGAGGGACGCTCACTTTGGGCGTTACTTTAGCTCAAAGCTTATTTTGCCAGATATTTTATGTCCACGAAGCTGCAGAGGTAGCAGGTTGGTTTAGCATGAGTAGACTGCTAACTGGGTCTGCATGATGGGAACTGCTCAGACAAAATTTGGGGTACTATTATATTAAAAGAGTGTGTATGTGTTCATACTAGAGTTTGAACGAGCTGGCATGTCAAAACTTGTCGGAAGGAAGCGCAGAAGTGTATGAAAGAAAACAGTGTGCTCTTGGGAATGTTGGGAGGAAAACTACATCATTCAGTTTTAATTACACCTGTTAACACTGCTCCCTGTAAAAGGCTTCCTGATGATGCCATTGCTAAGCATGTTTTTCAGGACTTAGTGTACGTTTCAAGTGAGCTGCGGTTTAAACTTGCTCCGTAGGTTCCTATACTGTGATTAAGTAAAAAGGAGGTGATAAACAACCAAGTATCCTGTGTTGAAGAGCAGTGAATGGGCTGGAAACTGCTGCAACGTTGCATAACCACAGAGTGTGTTTAGCTAAAGGCATTGCAGAGTAGACAGCGAAAACAAGATAATATCAGGGGTTTTTTTTCAGGTTTCCAAGTAGTCAATTTTAATTCAGGCTACAGTGAGTTTTCCTGTTTTCTCCCGCATCTGTTTCATAATGCTGAAGTCGTGAAGAAATGGAACAGTGATAATGAAAATTGGAAATGTGAATGTGGGTGAAATGGTAACCAATGTTCCTCCTACTGGAGAGGCATTAAATAAAAAAAAAAAGGGGGGGGTGGAGAACAAAAAGAAAAGCATTGTGTTGATGGGTAGCTCGGCAAATGCCATTTATATAACGCGCTTGTCTGCGCCCAGCAGTGTGGAGATGGTCAAAGTAATTAGGAATGAGGCTTTTTGTGTCTTTGCAATCTAAAGGCAAAAATCACTGCTGTTCAGAACAATTGAATGGCCTGTGGTATTTGCAATTGGCATATACTGTAGAGTGTACTGGTATGTTGGGGAGAGAAGAGAAGCTGCTTAGACATGCATATGGGTTGTGCTGCCTGAAATGGGGAAGGGGGGCAGTTAATGTGTAAAGGGAATAGTTGATAAAGTTAAGCAGCAGGGGCTGTGCACCTGGCTGAAGCAAACAAAATGCAAAGAATGAATTTAAATGTTTACTTGAAGATAGATATCAAGTACCATGGGTACTCTTAACTTTGACACTGATGTGTGTGGGAGTGCTTACCAGGAGAATTGATGCATGAAACAAAAGAAGGCAGTAACATACACATGATCAGCATCATTACACAATGAATTGAAATTTAAAACCACTTTCACGTCTCGCTTGAGAGGGATGTAGCAACGTCTGCCTGGTGGAGGTGTGGGCACTCTCAAGGGTGCCCAGCCCCTCTCTTTGCATCTTTAAAATGCGACGCAGGTGCTGGGAAATCCCCCTCACCCGCTTTCTTGACTCTGCGGTTGAGTACAGCAGAAATGGCACAAATACGTTCACTGAGGAGTGCCTGGTCCTGTTTAGAATGGGGATGAAGTGCTCTAAAAGAGGTTGTTTAAGGTTATGAAAACCTGAAACAGTGCTGTATGTGTTTAAGCAAGGTAGTCTAAGTAAATACCAATTAATTAATCTGAAGATAGGTAAACATTGGATTAAACTGTATAGAGAAATACCTTCTCTTCTGGGAACTTGGGGGGAAGCTTTAGCAGGCGTGAGGAGATCTGTCTGCGATGGTGGGTAAAGCACTTATGAACTATGACCATCTCATCCAATGTTCTTGTTCTGCTCTCTTAATCTATTTTGAGAAATGACATTAATAAGCAAAGTGTCACTTGTTCTGAAATGGGAAGAAGTGTGTGTGTGTGTCTTGGGGGAGGTACGGAGGTCTGTTTTGTCTTAATCTATGTAATGCTTTTATATACCCTGACTCACTGATAATTTGAGCATGTGTATATCCTATCAGTATTTTTTTCCTAGGGAAATTGAGCATGTCATGATTTGCTTTCACTTCTGCATGGAAACACTATGCCCTAGGTTTGGAGATCCTTGCCCTTCCCTTTTTGTTAACATTGCCATAATATACAACTG
The DNA here is from genome assembly GCA_008711295.1 of Anarhynchus alexandrinus. Taxonomy (NCBI): domain Eukaryota; kingdom Metazoa; phylum Chordata; class Aves; order Charadriiformes; family Charadriidae; genus Anarhynchus; species Anarhynchus alexandrinus. The sequence goes on along the minus strand of VUYV01000180.1, from coordinate 188,664 downwards.
TTCCTCCTTTATTGCTCTTTGACACTGTTTTTACACTTCCTAACAGTACTGACTCTGATAGCTGGTTAAGGCTTCCTTTGAAAAATGAGATTATGCCAATAACCAGGGAGGGGGAAAAAAAAATTAAGTAGTAATTCTGACTTATGGGGGCATAATGTTATTAATCACTAGAAAGTAAAGACTTTCAGGATACCTTAGAGTAGAATTTACATGACTGTCACGTGAGAATAGTGGTTTTTGTTGTGGGTTTTTTGAGAACTAGTTAATTTACTATAACAAGGACTCAAAGCATGAGCAACCCCATCTGCAGATGTCTAGAATGACACAGCTTGAATGTGAGATGATGTTATCTTTTTAATAAACAGCTTTCTGAATTTCCATTATTTAGATTTTGTCTTCAGAATCCCATGTTATTCTGCAACTTGTGTTTTCTGAAGCCTGGAAATCGGCTTAGGTGCTGCCAAATCTTTCTTTTCCCATGGAGAGGGTTCATTTTGTTCCTGGTCATTTAAACTTTTGAAAAGCTTGTCTTCCACCATAGATCTCTGAAACCCCTGCTTCGTAAGCAAGCAGAAGATGTAGCTATTTTAAGTTTCCTTGACAGCAGAGTGAGCTGAAATACCCAGGATGTGCTGCTTTTTTAACTGAGCTAATGTAAAATATTGAGGGGACAGTTCTTGGAAATGGTTCAAATATGAAAAAACATCTGGATAGGGGAAGTAGCAGTTCATGATACTTGAAGAGCATGGATTTCTTACAGCAGCTTTGCTGTCAAAACAAATGCGTTGTGTAAGTACACCCTCAGTGAAACTGTAACTCATTGGAGAACTGATTGCACAGTAATTATTTCTACTGTGGTCTAACATTTGTATGGCTGTTGGTTAGTTGGTCATTTTTCAGTAACACCTTGGATATGTGAGATGAGGTCATTAAACATGTAATTGTGGGAGGAAAAAAGGTATGAAACATTCTGTGTCTTCCCATTAGTGCCTGACACCTTAAAAATATTGATGCTGTGTTAAATATGAAGCCGCTTGACTCATGCTTGGACATTACCTGGGTAAACCAGCTCTAAGGTCAGATGTCATTTTACTAGAATAAAGAGCTGAGTAATAAAATATAGCGCAAATGGCTTTATCCTGTAATTGTTGCTCAGATGGGGTAGCATTTAAGAACTGTCTTTGACCATCAGTTGCCTAGAGTAGTGGGTTTGGTTCTATGTCTGTTGTTCCCTGGATGGACCCCAGATCTGCAAATGTCATTATTCCTGTATTTTATTTAATGCAGAAACTGATTGCAGCACTGAAGTCATACTTGGATTACTTGTTGATTAATTTGGCCTCTTGTTTTATTGGCAGAATTCTTTGCAGATGAAAGACTGAAGTGAAGAATCCAATGTAATTTTAATTGTCTTGGTAATTTGATCTTAATTTGCTTAAATATCTTGTGTACACAGTGAGGAGCTAGGAGAATTCATGGAGATGAAAGGTGCCAACAGCCCTGGGATCCTTGTACTGACCACGGGCCTCAGCAAACCTTTTATGCGTCTGGATAAATACCCCACGTTACTCAAAGAACTTGAAAGGCACATGGAGGTATATCTTATCAGCATTTATGTTCCAGCTTAATGATGATTTGACAACAATTATTTTAAAGGTACATGTCAAACATGATGGGACCCAAAATTACATTTGTTTGCTCTTCCGTCAGCCTTCTAAAACATGGGCTGCAATGGTTTAAAACTGAGTGCAATAAAACTTCCTGTAAGAGCTAAACTTTTAAAGTAAATCTAGCCTGGGAGGCTAATCTTCACTTCTAGAACAGTTTTGTTCTTGCAGGGTCTTTGGTTGACTTGCCATTGAATGTGTCTCCTGCATACTACTTGAGGCTACTTTATCTTGTAGGAGTGCTGCTTCTCATCTTAGGACCTCAGCATGTTCCTAACAAGATGGTGTTAGGAACACATCACCAAAATAGTCCCTTTGACTTCTACTGAGCATTGTCCAAAATTGATCTTTCCGATATGGGAAGGTGTTTGAAGAGCTACAGTTTCCACCTTTGCATTTTATAGGTTAGATTTTTTGAGTGTAAAGGAGGGAGAGAACTAGAAAGTGTACGGGTCTTTGTCTTGTCACACAATTTGATTTGTCAGTCAGTGACAATCGACTGTCTGTCGAAGTCTGTAAGGAATCTAGTTTTCGACAAAGCTAACATGCCAAATAAAACTTTTTAAAATAAACACTTTCTTATTATGATTTCAAAATCTCTTGTCCCCCAGGTCTTGTAAAACTTCCTTGGCTCTATTTTAAGCATAAGTAGGAATGTTATAAATGACTCTTGATTTTTACTACAAGTGTTTGATATAAGAATAAGACGACTGTGAAAAGAGAGCAGATAGCTCTACAACTTCTATTTTACAGAATTGTTTATTTGTTTTTAGTTAAGCCTCTAAAAATGTTTTACTAGTTTTACTAGAACTAAAGTTTTTGTATGTTTTCTCCATTGTTTTTAGGATTATCATCCGGATCGCCCAGATATCCAAAAATCCATGACTGCCTTCAAAAATCTTTCTGTAAGACTGATTAAAAAAATAGATAATTTATTTTAAGTAGAGTGTTTTCTAATTTCACCCCCCTGTGTTGCTTTAAAAAAGTGAAGGTTTTTTGTAAATGTTCATATAAGGAATTTTTGAAAGCCTGGAAACTGATGCTGTTTGTGGGGAGAGCCTAAGGATGGTAACTTGCTGGGGAGTTATAGCAAATAGGCTATTCATGCAAGAGCCACGCAAGCATTCTGCACCTCTTGGTCTGCTCTCTCACACTTCATCTCCCTTTCTACTAGCAACAAGTGTTCTGAAGAACACTTTGTGTTTCCTGTTAGGAGTGTGTGCTGGTGGTAACCTGGCATTTTTTATTTTTTTAAAGAAGAAATATAGTGTTGTCTTTGTTCAGAAGAGGTTTGGGGATCCCATTCTGTTGGTTGCTTTACTAATGAGAGGAAACAATTCTTGTTGAGAAAAAATAAAATGAGATGAGCGGGAGTACAGCTAGTAGAGCAGGTTGGAGACATTTAATAAAATTAGGAGCACAAGGTTGTACACACAGTTTGCACAGCACAGCTTTTTTTTACTGAAGAAAGATGCTTTGTTGTATTCGTGATAGCTGTGTTAGTCTTCTGCTAAGCCTAGCCATTTTTTGTTGGAAGTACAAAAATTTAAAAAGTAAAGGAGGGAGAAATTTCAGAAACAGGACTATGACTATGAATTTGGAACAGTAATTGAAGTCAGTGTATTGAAAGGAAAAGCAATAGTTAAGTTAGCAAAACTAGCTTTAGAAGAAATACTGGTAATAGTCCTTTATATGAAAATGCTTCCAGTTAGGTGCTGTCTTCTGTGTACTCCAGGCAAAACAGTAAATGCAACTCTAGTGGTATTTCTACCCTTAACCTGCTCCAAATTTGATAGAGTTGACAGAAATGGTATTTTTCCCTATCTTTGTTAGGCACAATGTCAAGAAGTACGGAAACGGAAAGAACTTGAACTACAAATACTGACGGAAGCTATCCGTTGTTGGGAGGGAGAGGATATTAAAACACTTGGCAATGTGATTTACATGTCCCAGGTCATGATTCAGTGTGCTGGAAGTGAGGTAATGTCCTTCTCATCTTTACTGTTGGTCTTTCTTTCAATTTTGAAAAAAAAAATAATTATAATCATTATGCAGCAGAAATAAACGGAATGCTTCAGAGATACTAATTGAGACTGAAATCTTTTTCTACTAATTTAAGGCTTTTATTGTAAAACGTGAAATAAATTTCCTTGAGGATGGGCGGTCTCATGTGTAAAACTTATTGGAATGTAACCAAATATAGCAGTTATACATTGTAAGATGATTTTGCAGGATTGTTTTCTAAGTGCATAATAAACAAGATTTTCCCATGTTGCAGGATCATTTTACATAGCAGTTGTTACAGCATGTTTTAAATAATAAAAGCTTTCAGGTTTTGTATTGTAAGGTGTTTGAGGCACACTTTTTTCTCACTGTTTTGGGCACTTTGCTCAAGTAGTAAATTTTGAAATACAAGCTTGAGAACCAAGTGGTTTTGGAGAAATAGAATACGAAGAGACATTAGAAAGTTGAAGGTGACACTGCAGAGTCTGGGGTGATCTTTTTAAAAACAAACCAGACAAACAAAACACACAAAGAAAAGGTTGTCCTACCAGAAATATTGTTAAAATAATCTTAGAAGCAAGTGCTAACAGAAAGAAAATGTTACAGGGATTACTGACATGTTTTCACTGTCAGTTGTTCCCATGTAAAATCAATGAAGCTTTGAACCTGGTGGGGGCTTCTGAATTGCAACCTCATTCAGTCAGTTTCCTCCCTTAGAACAAAGATGTCCATAAATATGAGGAAAGAAGAAAGCATTTATGCAACTGAATATTTAAAAAATTGGTCACCTGATATTTTTCTGTCAGATATTTTGTTAGGCGTTAAAATAAATCAGTAAGATTCAGTAGAGCTGATAGTGCATCTTCTGCAGTCAGGTCTCTTGTAGTCTTAAAAACAAAACACCACACCATCCTCCACTCTTATCATGAGCTAAAATGTCAAATGTAATGGACTTTTAGAAGTTTCTGCATAGCATTACAGCTTTTTGACTAGATACACAAAAGCTTAATTTGTGCAAAAGCAATTGGTTTTGGTTTTATCTTTTTTAAATGATCTAGACATTTGTAAATGTTTACTGAAAAACAGATAGAAACATTAAAACTTGGGAAGGACTTGGATTGTTTTGCAAAGATGCTTGACATTGGGATGGTGGCTTTGTCAATGGATATATTTGTTTTGGCATTAAAATTAAAACATATCTTAATGATCCTCTTTGTTGTTTGTCTGTAGTGGTAGATTTAAGAGTAAACATTCTCCTCCTTCCATAAAAATACTCCCGAAACAACCACAAAGGACAACTTCATAAGTGAAACCAGCAAATAAAACCCAAAAGAAAGTAATGAGTGGTTTTGTTGCAAATATAAGCATTTTTACTTTTTTTTATATTCTTTTTCTACTTTGGGGCATAATCCAACATCATTAAAAAATCCGATCTCTCCAATTTGAGAGACCACGGTCTTGACATGACTGTAACAGCATCCACCTAAATTATATTAAGAAGTATATCCCATGGGTAATTTTGGCTTTGCTGCAATCAGCTAAACAGTTGTTACTATATTAAATAAGGTCAGTATTTCACCCAGACTGTAAAATTTCTGTTTTAAAATATTAGGCTGTACTCTCCAGGAAGAAGTATTGGCTGGTGTTACTAGCACTTTTCAAATAAAAAATTAAATAATACAGGCTTTTTTTTTCCTGTAATTAAAATGGAGAGTTAATTTTGCCAGGAGCAAATATTTGTGGAGTAATTATGGAGTTGTAACATTGATGGTAGTTTTTAATAATACAAAACAGAAAAAGGGGCTAGAGGGCTTGTGGTGTTATATTTACTTCTTCATTTTCTTTTTTTTATAAGGAAAAGAATGAAAGGTATCTTCTTCTCTTCCCTAACATTTTGCTGATGTTGTCTGCCAGCCCGAGAATGAGTGGGTTTATCTATCAGGTAAAGTAATTCATGTACATATGTACATAAACGTGTTGAGGGGTGTTTTTTTTTTCTAAATAGTATTTCATAGAAAACTTTGCAGAATTTTAACAATCCTTCCTTTATAAAGATAAAAAGTAGTTTCTGCAATAGGAATGGGTTGTCTGTGTTATAAAATTCTGGGCTAGAAGCCTCGGTATGATTTATTTTTATTTTTTTTAGTGGTTACTATCAGCAAGGGTTTTTTTCACCTTGTTAGTAGCTAATGAGAGGAAGTATCGGTAGCTTTTTAGATCTACATAGGAATATTATTTTTATTCCCCCCCCCATGTACCTGATGTATAGGTTTGTTAGTGCTCATCCGACTGCTGCTCAAGTCTTACCAAAACTACACAGCACTCCTAAGCTTGCCTCTGTTTCTTTAGCTGCGTCTATAATAGTGTTTTATCTTTGAATGAGCAGAGCACTTTTGAAACGAATCTTCTAGTTTTCCCTGCTTAGTGATTTTTGAGTCATAGTGTAGAAGTAGTTTCAGGGCTCATAGACTGGAATCCCTCTGAATGAAGCTGAGCTGGAAGGCATGCTCCAAAAGTGCACTTAAACTGCTACAACTACTGAAGCAGGTCAAGTACATGAACTGGCATTCAGTCTGTGGCCCCAGCCCAAGTGTAACACTCCCTGAAATGCATACAATGTGGCCTTCAGGTCTTTAGGACCAGGTGTTTCACTTCAGAAATCCATGACTTGCTGCTGGTAGATACGGTCTTTGAGCTCTCAAGCAAGTTCCCTGACTGAATGCTGTCATTTACAAACACCACATTAAAACACCAGAAGTTCTAAAAGAAGCCTGAGATTTCACCTGCTGTATGTGGTTTGATAAATCAGGCTCTTGGGCAGTTTGTTCCTTCTCATGAGCGGTGATTTGTCTGCTGTGAGGGAATGCTGGAGCAGTCATTCAGGGTTCCTATGGGATTGGCTACATCCAGTCACACAGTGTCCTGGTTTGTGGTAAAATAGGACCAGTTTTGATTATGACTTTTTTTTAGAGCAATTGAATTCCAAAATTATTTTTTTAATTTCTATCTTACCTGCCATGGTAGTACTTGCATTTGTCTGAGACTGTGTTGCATTAGGTGGTTCAAACGCACCATCAAGTTTCTCTTTGCATTATGCTGCTCGTCAGAATTTTTGGCCAGTGCTTTATCCTAACATGGATGGAAAAAAGATATTAGAAAGGGCAGGTGACCTCTGTATCTCAAGTGGCATATCCAGAATTTCTGGTGGAAGAACAACTCTTGTGTACTGGTTACAAAGGCAACTGACTGGAAATAATAGTGTGTTAACAAACAATGTGAAATAAGCAATGAATCTGTCAGGCTTGGTTTTACTCTCCCTTTGTACATCACATTTCTTTCTCCTCTCTCTCACCTTGTCTGCCAGGTGCACAGCATTGTTCAGTAAATAAACAATTTTCTGTGCATTTGTCTTCAGCTTCTGCTCACAGCCAGAGCCCAACTTAATGTTTGCTGCCCAACCCTCTGGTGAATGCAAAACTCTTAATTTCCTTATAATCTCTCATATGATTTTCCCAACACTGAGAACATCTCAAATATTAATGACTATGTACTCGCAACAAGGCAAAATTATTTCATTGCTCTTTGTGTCCGTCTGGATTGTGTAACGTGGGCTGCCTGGACTCTTCTTCTGAAGTTCTTGTCTCAGAACTGGGGTGGATACAGGCAGAAGATGATGCAGCTCCCTCAGCCATTCCCATGGAAATGATGCCACTGGAGTCTGCATCTTACACTACACCCTCCCTGTATTTCTGAATATTCCAGTTACCAACAGACTTCAGATGTTCTGGTTGATAGTGCTGATACCTGCCGCATGAGCTAATTAGGAGGACTTTTAGCAGTGGTAAACTGAAGTCACAAGGGGCAGAGAAACCATACTTTACAGGATGGCTTTGCAGTTTTGTTGGAATGTACATGATTCATGAGTTCAGTTCCATTTTCTCTGTGTTTTGCTGACTTCATACTTTTTCTCTCCATGTGGCTCAGGTGATCTTTGTTCTCTGTCACCAGTCTTTTGCCTTGTGTATCCTCGTATTCCCTTTTCACCTATGTCAGCAGTTCTTGCACCTCTCTGTGTGGCTGTATGCTGTGTGATTCATGAACCAGCAAATACGGAAAAACAGAAGAGAGAATTTTAGGCTGCTTTGTAGTACATGACGCCACCATGTTTTTCCTTCAGTGGGGAAGCTGTTGCAAGAAAACTCTTCCTTTCTCTTTGGCATCTTGGGCTTGAGCATGCCCTGTGCATACAGAATACCAAATGATTTCTAGTTTCCAAGCTTCTAAGAAACCTTTGTCCATTCTGCAGTCATTAGGAAAGAAAAAGGAAAAAAAAGAAAAAAAAAATTGTGGGTTTTTTTTCCCTCCATTGGAGCCAAAATTCCACAGTACATAGTATTTGCACTTTTGCCAGCATGTGCTGAATAGAGTTTCTGTGCAGGAGAATACAGGATCTATCTTAAAGAACTTTAAGAAAAGTTGTATTTTTGGTAAATCCTTTCATCCTGAAAATATTCAGTCTTATTTATTCTTCTGTGTTTCTAAAGGGTCAAAAAGTTATCCTAAACTGACTTCTTTTTTTTTTTTCAGCTTGACTGGGTTTAAAATGAGAGGTTATCTTCTGCAAAATAATTATGATGTTCTGAACCATTACAAATTTAAAGGTGTTTTTACTGCTTTTGTTTTCTTTCCCCAAATATTTCTGTGAGTGAATTTAATAGTGGGGTTATTAGAGACATAAATCTTCAGTAAATGATTGATGCATTTGTTTAGTGAAATCTTCCTTTCTAAATTTACTTGTACCACAAACCTTATTTTGAGAGCTAATCAGCCAGTTTGCCAGTGTGCTTAAAGATGAGTCACCCACCATTGCCTCTAGTCATGTCATATTGGATGACCCTGAAGGTCTCTGTTCCAAGAGGCTCTGATGGATGACCACTATTTTATTTGTATGGATTTCATAGCCTGCATAGGTATGAAATAGATTCATTGAAGTCACAGGTGTCATTTGCAGAAGTTGGGCATATTAAAAATTTCCAATATGAGGTGTTTGTGTGGTTTTTTAAATGTTTTCAAACCCATCAGTGTGTGTGTGTCTGCCAATTGACTGTGTATGTCTTTGTTCAGAGCTTGAAGTTTATATATTCTTTACTTGGTAATATTTCTATATGTGTTTCGGATTTAACTTAAGTGTTACTGTTTTTTTTTTTAGGGAAAACTGCCAACGACAGGAATGACTATTGCAAAGCTAGAAGACAGTGAAAACCATAAAAATGCATTTGAAATATCAGGTATTGGCCATAAATAGTTTTATTTACTACTTACTCCATGATAGGTTATTTCAAACATAAATTGCTGTATCTGAACAGAAATAAAAACTTTTTCATTGTGAGGGTGACCAAGCACTGGCACAGGTTTCCTGGAGTATCTTCATCCTTGGAGATACCAAAAGCTGTCTGGCCACGGTTCTGGGCCACGGTTCTGTAGGTGTCTCTGCTTCAGCAGGTCGGGGGTGGATGACCTACAGAGGTGCATTCCAGCCTCAACCATCCTGTTGTTATACAAGTTTTGTAAGGCAGCTACCCAGAGCCTCATTTGAAAGCTGCTTTTTACTTTTTGTCTTAAGCAGTTAACAAACTGTTTGCATGAGATTCATCCCCAAATTCAGTATTTTAATGAATGGAGGCAGTAGCCTCGGAGGAAGTCCTTTATAATGAAGCAGTTCCAGGTGTGCTACTCACTGGAAGAAGAGAAATTCCAGAGGCTCTGGAAGACCTTTAAGCAAGAGCTTTCTTCTAAAAATGGTCCACCTCTTTCTTGAGAGATCTTTAGCGTCTTTGCTAATGATGATTGCCGTTGTGCTTACATTGGGTAATTTCAGTGTGTTAAATTATTTGTTTCAGCATGTACCTTATTTCCTTGGGGATTTAAAGGACAGTGGGAGCAGGGTCCACATGGTGGAGCTTTATACTTTCATTCATTTCCTGGATCAATTCTGCCACCAATCTGGTTGCATTTAAGTAAAGTAATTTTGACCCTCTCAAGTGGCTGGCAGTATCACACGTCAGTGCTATGAGGCAGAGGGGAAAAAGCTGTTGATGGTGCATGTTTTTCTGAGATAATAGTTATGAAGCTGACCTCAGATGAGGAGTGTGACAGGTTAAAATGGAGTTAACTGAAGGAATTACAGTAGTCTTTGGTTAATCTTCCTGCTCGTTTCCCAAGTGACTTTTGCCTCAGCTTTAATATTAGATTCAGACCAACTTTATGCCTTTTTCAGAGAGAAGATCAGTAAACTGTATTTTATAACTTTTCCTATGTTGTAGCTTACAGACTCAAGAATGACATTTTAGGCTATATGCTGGCTTTCCTGGGGAAGATGGAGAAGCGTAAGGCTACTAGATAAGCCTGTCTCCTACATCTATTTCTTATCATTAAAGGTTGTCTTTAATTATTATAGGTGGGGAAAAAAGGTAGAACTCCTGTGCTTGGCACAGGAACAAATGTGTGGAAGAAGTATCTCTCACAACCTGGAAAAGTGAGATGCTGTTTTACTGAAAATACAGGTTAAAATTTTTGCTTAGTACTTAGGGGATATAATGTTTTAGGAAATTAGTGTCTTTATGATCATGTCAGATTGACTAAGTTGTTTTTCTGTGGTTTGCTACATCTTCTGTGTTCTATCACCTAGGAAATATGATTGAAAGGATACTAGTGTCTTGTAACAACCAGCAAGATTTGCATGAATGGGTGGATCATCTGCAGAAGCAAACCAAAGTCACAACTGTTGGGAATCCCACCATTAAACCTCACTCTGTGCCATCTCACACAGTAAGAAGTAGCTTCTGGATTGAAGTAAATGAGCAGCGTATGCAGAATTAGGTTGTCTGGCAAATATACCACCACGTAAAGCATTTTTTTAGCCACTAGTAACGAGAACTGAATGTTATGAGTGTAGTTTAATGGGTCAAAAGATCATTCTGTTTTTAAGTGTGTGAACAAAGAATAAAATGCTTAGATCTTGGTGTAATATTTTAACGGGGTAAAAGAAATTTTGTTATCATTACTTTTTCTATTTTGACCAAGTAATACCTCATCATCTTTTAAGTATACTTAGAACAGTAGGTTTTAATTGGTGATACACTTGACAGGCTGTGTAGAAACAATTTCCTTAAGTACCTTATTTTGGGTACTGCATTTGAGTTGTTGGTTATGAATGGATCTAAATTTAGCTCCACCCTCAGTGGTGAGAGAAGTGGGAGCAGGGCTGCTCGTAGCTGTTCTTTTAGTGAGTGCTCTGTCTGTGGTAGACGATAAAAATTTCTTAAGCTTCATTTTTCCAAATAATAACTTAATGTCAAAACTTTCAAAGGTCAGCTGTAATAAACAGAGGCACTAGATAGCGAATGAGATTATTTCACCAATCCTTGCTGATAGTATGTCTTTATTATGATAATATGCTTTCTTTCCCTTCCCATCACCTCTGTGTCTTTGACAGCTTCCTTCCCATCCAGTAACACCCTCCAGCAAGCATTCAGACAGCAAGCCAATACCACTGACTCCTGCATACCACACTCTCCCTCATCCGTCACATCATGGGACTCCACATACCACGATAAACTGGGGACCTCTGGAACCTCCGAAAACCCCCAAGCCTTGGAGTCTGAGCTGCTTACGACCTGCACCTCCATTACGGCCTTCAGCAGCTCTTTGTTATAAAGAGGTGAGATGCAGCAGCCAAGAAAAATGACTGTAGCAGGTCTACAATGGGAAGTTTAACTTTCTTTTTTACACACTACCATTTTACAGTTTGGTGCATGCTTTTATATAAACATGATTTAACAGCCAATGCTGAATTAATGGTAGTGGACTAGTGAATGCTGTTTATTTCAAACAGGGATATAGTCTTGGCAGCTGAGAAAATACTAAGGCTTGTTAGGAGAGGCTTCCACCCCCTCCCCCAAGTGCTTCCACTTCTTTGTATGCTAAATAAGAATTTATTTATTTATTTTTAAAACTAGCAATTCCTTTGTTAAGTTGATCATCCAGGCTTATTGCAAAGTTATTTGTTAAGCACACTGCAAGGTATAATTGACTCGTGGTTCCTCAGTATTTACCACTGTTACTAGGTAACAGCAACTGTCAAAATACATGTAATGTTTTTGTACTCAAAAGCATCTGATGGCCAATGTTACTGTTCGCAAAAAAAAAAACACTTCCATTTTAAGATGCTGCTGTAGGTTTTAATTAGCATATGATATGAATCAGGAATCTGTTCCAAGAGAAATAAAATGTGGTGGTTTTAACCACAGAAAGGTGGTAGCTGTAGGTTAATTTGGTCCTGCCACTACATTTTGTGTTTTTTTAAATAGTAAGGAAATGTTAGATTTGCGTTGGAAGTCTGCATGTATGTAAGCAGGAGAATACTGAATGCTCTGTGGCTTGGTGATATTGCCTGTTTCAGTATCTTTGTCATGAGTTCTTACGAAGCTAATTTAGTGTGAAGCAACAGGGCCCAGAAAGAATCATGCAGTTATGCGTAAGAACATTTGATTCTGCAAGCATGAGATGTTGGCTTACTTTCTTGTTCTGTATTTTTATAGAGGATGTCTTGTATCCTTAAGGTAAGGGGTAGACCAGTATATTCCTTTTGTTCCTGTAACCTAGCATTGTTACTGTAAATTAGCATGACCACATTTTGAGCAGAAATGCTGTATTTGTTGCTGTATTTTTTTTTTCTGTAGAGCTTTGTAAGAGCAGACCTACACATTTACAGATTCTGGCTTTAAAGAGTATACTACCTGTCAAACTTCCTTGTTAGGTCTTTTTTTACCTGCTTCTAAGTAGAAAAGTGAAATGGGTTGTCTCTTCAAAAATTAAGGAAAAAACCCTGTGTTAATGTATGCCTGCCTCTTCCCTTTGCTCTAGCTCCCAAACAGCCTGCATGTTTTTGCAGCAGCTTTTCTGTATATTTCTGTTAATAGAACAGATGAAATATCTGACTTTGTGTATAGTTGGAGGAAGGGTAGAGAGTAAATCAGCCAGTTCAGGCAAATCAGATGTGCCAAAAAATATTAGTAGACTGAATTTTGGTGCTGTTAAAAGATTTTTAGTTAGTAACTCCTGTACGCATCTTCAAAGTTAAACTTTGAAATATTGTAGAGAAGCTCTATGCCTTTTTATTTTTATTTTCCCCTCACAGGATCTCAGTAAAAGCCCTAAAACCATGAAAAAGCTGCTTCCCAAACGCAAGCCAGAACGGAAGCCATCAGATGAAGAGTTTGCACTGAGAAAAAGTAAGAGAGACTTGAACAAATGTCTGCATAATACAAAGGCTGGGATTAACAACGGTTTAAATTCTGTGAAAATTAGGTGTACAGTGTAAGCAAGTCATCTGGTTTCCTCTCTCCTGTCAGGGGAGAGAGGGTAGATACCTCCAGAGGATGGTTTGTTTTATTCATTTTAGGTGCTTATGTCACGATAGGATTAGTTGCTTTCTAGAGCCTTGCTACTGACTACAGTTGATGTATGCTTGTGAAGTGCCTACTGATACCTGTTTGCTACAGAGGGAAGTGAGGTTGACTATAGAGTCATGTACAGGTCAGTAAGGTAAACCTGTCTTTTAGTACTGTAAACAACGATTTGAAGATACTGTTCCACTCTTGCAGAATACTTAGTAGCTATGTTCTTAAATTGACCATGGTAGGAGCTTCTGCTGAGCTGGGTGATGGAAAGTTGGGTATCACTGCTGGTTTGAAGACTAGTTGCTTCCACAGTCACTCTTCTTAAGATCCAACAGTCTGCTCTAATCTCTTAGAAATAAGGTCGTTTGCTAGTGTCTTTGAATAAATTACAGAGCTTTAGACTGCTTGAAGTCTGAAGAACAGCACTGAACCGAGAGTTTGACTATATAGAAAAACAGAAGGGTCAAAATTTGGATGTTGAGATAGTTTGGGGTGGAGGGAACGTTAATGTTATCAAGCAAACACAATATTCGCTTAGTTGTCAGTGTCACTCTAATTCTTCCTTAGAAATTTGTATGAATAATTCAGTTACTTGTTATTGATAAAAGACAGCATATTTAAGCTGAAGGCCAGATTCTTCTACAGCAACTTTTGCTTCTTTGTCCTTTGCTCATGGGCGTTTTAAGGTGGAAACTGTGCCTTGAGCGTTCAGGGCTTGAAGTGTGTTACTGTGAACATTGTCTCTCACTGGTTTATGTACGGTTGGAGAGAGAAAGCTTTTCCTCGGGGCACTGTTGGTTTGTCTAAGGTGGAGGTCCTTCTGAATGTGCTGTGAATTTCATATGGCAACGGTTAAGGTAGTGAATAGAATGATCTTGTGTTCATGGATGCACAAGTAGGTGTTTTAGTTCAGGATGTTTTGTCCTTACAGGAAGGTATCTGTTTAAGAAAAATGAAAGTACTGCTATACAGTATGATTTCAGATGCTGAGGGATGGAGATTCAGTAGTTGTAATGACAGAGGTAAAGCTGTCAACTTGCAGATTTAGGAATTACTAAGAAACGCTTAGTGAGCGTCTGTAGTTTGCAAATACATTGTTTTACTCCTGATTAAATTAACACCTTTCGGTATTTTGTATGTAGGATACAACTTTCAATGAAAGGGATTTTTGGTGGCTGTAAGTCAGTGTTACTTACAGATTACAGATACTTACTGATTCTTGGTATTCACCTTTCCCCCCCTTGTGTCAGTAATTAGAAGCTTCTGCTATATGTTGGTGCTTCTTCAACCTTTTCCTGCTTGTGGACCTGTAAAAGTTTTCCACTGAGGAACTTCTGTAGAACTTAAAGCTCACTGATAGATAGGTTTGGGTTTTATTACTTCTGTTCTCTGGAATCCCAGGGATTTATGGGCTATTTTTTGAGAACTGCTATGTCAAATTAGTGTTAGAACATACAAACTGAATAAGGTATTTCAACTGAGTGCCCTCACAATAATCATTTCAAAAGTGAAGTATTTTTCCTGCTACTGTAATAATATGGTGCTGCATTCTAACCACAATGAAATCCAATTACTTCTCCTGCCTTGAAAGAGAAATAACCTGTACCGTGGAATACCTGTGTCTCTTAAACTGGGAGGAAACTATATCAGGTCAAGCTAATTTCTTCAACAGTTAGCTTGTCAGCTGATACTGACAAATGTTTGGACAGTTGGCTTTGTCTGGTGATAATAAATCGCAAAAACCAGCAGGATGCATTGGCTGACAGAGAATACTACTACGTTTTGATGTTGAAGGCAGTTCAGATTCATATAGCAGAAAATTTTCAAGTCTAGTTTTTTTCAAAGAGGAAAACAGGAAAAATGCTTTTTAAAACAACAAATTGGCTTTCCCCACACATAGACTCCTGGGTCCATCTAAACTAATGGTAGAGCTGCTTCTAGATTTCAGTTTGATTGGAATTTCACTCTGTTGCAAGTGAAAAACTTGACAGCATTTTTACTGAATTCCCCAAGGAGAAGATTTGCTGTGGAGCTCTACCTTTAGGAAAATTTTGCCGTGTTAAGCTTGAACAGTCAGATTTTTTTCAGTAGTGCTGTTTCTACTTTAAAGTCTGAGAAGCTTAATTACTCCACTTGTAGCTTTCATGTGGGTATATCTGTGAAATCTTTCCTACTGCACACTGGACTGAAATTGTACTGATGTATTTATTATGCTGTTAATGCCAACCTCATGCAGT